>JAAGNO010000263.1:0-48940 GCA_033439905.1 Ceryle rudis
CGCGGCCAGCACCCGTGTCCTTCCGGGGGGGCAGTTTGTGTTCTCTGCATTAAGCCGCGGCTTTTTTCACGTTTGAAAAGACTGTTTAACCCACTGGGGGAAAAAAAAAAAAAAAAAAAAAATCCCGGGGCAACTGAAGCGGTACCGAGCGCCTGGTGTCAACAAGAGACCCGGAGCAAATAAACTTCTGAGGCCCGCAGGGGAGGTGCTGGGCCGAGAGCCAGCGTCCCGCAGGCAGCGGCAGTGCCCGAGCCCCTCTGGGAGCCGTGCACTGATGCAGTGGACCTGCTGCTGCTGATGCCTTTGTGATGCTGGGGTTTGTGTCCCTCGGCTGCACCGAGTCAGCACTTCAGGATCATTTTATTTCTTCTTAATGGGTTTGAGGAAGATAGAACTCCAGGTGGCGTCTATGGATTCTGAAGTACATCAGCTTTTAAATTAAAAATATGTATTAGTTTATCTCCCCTTCTCTTGTTCCTTTGTGCCCATGCAGTATCTCAGACCATCACTTGGAAATTGCCAGAGGTATCACAGTGCGGCCGTGCCAGGAGAGCTGGCTGCTCTTGGCAGTGGGTGTCAGCAGCGTGTGCAGTCAAAACTGTGCAGCCTGACAGTGAGTGTTGGGGAGGACAAGCTGTGTTAGCACAGTCATGGTTTCTGAGGTGGCCTGGCAAACAGCTTATCCTGAACTAAGTTTTCAGTGAAAGCCATTTCCTGAAAGGTCCTGCCGAAGACATTGACAGTGGTTTGAACTTCTCTGTCTCACTGAGTGATGATGAGTCCAATGACATCAAGTAAAAAAAATCTACACGCGCTAAGATTTTTATAGCATATACGTGTGTTTTTGAGAAGGTCAATGAAACATACAATTGGTTAATTCCAAAGAGTTCTTGTTTTATTATGTGGGTAATAAAGATGATTTTTATCTTAGCCTGTAATGTAGGAGCAGAACTTTCAGTATTGCTTAAATGCAGGATTATCATAGCGATAACTTTTTGTCGGGCTTTGCTTCCAGTTGTAGCTTCCTGTGAATCAGTCATAAAATCTGTATACTTGTGGTGGATGGGGATGACTGGATGGCTGCTACTCTCCAAAGAACTGCAACCTGCTTCAGGTTGCAAATCCAGGATGTGAAATTGAAAGGAGACGTTAATCCAACGCTCTTCAAGAAGGCTGAATGCTGTTTAGATTGTTGGCTGTCATATTTTAGTTGCTTTATCTGAAACTGAAGTTCAGAAGGTTTGCTCTAGGTGGAAAGAGGTCATAGTTTTGGAAGCCGTTGTGCTGTAACAGCAATATGAATTTACAGGAAATGTGCCATTTTTTCCTGTGAAAAAAGATTGCTCAATTAAAAGATATTGTAAGTTATTCTGCAGAGAAATACCTTTTCACTAAATTTCAAGTACTGTATTTTGTTCATCTCTGAAGAAAGTACTAGGGAAACATGAGTTAAGCATGTGTGTGGAGTAAAACTGCCAGACAACTACGTTAGCAACAAAGCTTGTAGTCGTTAGAGTTGTGGCTTTTTCAAACTCAAAATTGTTCAGGTTCAAATCCCATGAAGGAGCTCATTAGCTATGTGTGAACGGAGGTTGCATGCATTAATATATAAATATGATTGTTGGTTTGTTTTGTTTTTGGTTTTACTCCTATTTTCTCCTTGGGCTTGCAAGATATAAGGAAGCAAAAATACATGTACCCAGTTCTTGTGTGACACGTTTGTATTTCCTACCTTTGTAGAGCCCAGTTTATACCTGCTGCCTATCTCTCTTCTTTTTACCACTCCAGGATTTATCTCTTAGTCCATCTGATCTTCACAATGGGTAAAAATGGTCAGGTAGGTTGCCAATGTTGGAGCATTACGTTTCCAGCCAAAAGTATTGTTTTGGTGGCTCTTTTTGGAGATACGATTAACTTCCAACCTGTCCCTACTCTATGCAAGTCCCATTTATTTTGGAAGTTGGTTTTTCAAATGAAATGATTGGTTTAGGTTTCTGTGTAAGGAGTTATTGCAGGAATTTTATGTCCTTGCATTTTAAGGGTAGATGATTCCAAAGTGTGCTCTGGTAACAGAGCCTGTTATACTCTCCGGATGTCAGTTGACTTGGGTTGCTTTCATTTGAAAATTTCCAATATAAAGCTCGGAACAACCTGTGAACTAATTTCAGAAGTAAAACTTGAAAGAAAAAATGAGTAGCTGTGTGAAACTTACACTCATCAGTGAAGCAGTGGAAGCGTGAGTTGGCGTGGTGTTTTCTGCATCTGGCTGTGTCATTATGTATTGTGGCTGAGGGCAAGTTGGTGGGCGAGTTCAGAAGCTGTGTGGGGTTTGCATGAATGGTTAGTTTAGGGTGTGAGTAGGAAAATAAGTAGGCATGGACTTTCTGAGGGGGTGGTTGGGTGTGAGCAGAATCTGTGTGCTGAAGGATGTGTGCAGCCACAAAGAGAGAAGTGTTACCTGTTTTTTAGTTTTGTATGGAAGCTGTTGGGCTGACTGGTAGCGAGTAGGACACTTGTAAATTATAGTGATGTTACTTCCCTCTAGTTATTTGGCAACTGGATTATCCATGCAGCTCAAAAATGGCAGCTTCAATGGGGAGAGGTCAAAAGATGTGAAGGGGATGCAGAAACATGTGCAAGTGTTATTGGTCTTGTGGGTCCCATCTGCCTTTCTTGTCCATAGGCTAACTTCTGCATGTACGGAAGGAAAAAAAAAAAAGCCTGTTTCATAAATAAATTTTCAGTCTGTGGGACCAGTAAGACTTTTAATATTTTTGTGGTAGTTTGATTCTTGAGTTCTTGCGTCAACCGCTTAATGCCAAGTTGCTTGTAGCTTTCTGAGGGCAGTGAAGTCTGGAGTGGTTGTGTGATTTCCTACAGAATTGCCTTATATGTACAGGCTTATCTAAGCCCTCTGTGTGCCCCCAGAGCAAATCCTGTCATTTACAAAACACAGAAGTCTTCCTGCATATCTCTAACATCTTGTGGTATGTTCCCGAGCCTGAGAAAAGGAGGATTCCTCAGGAAGAAACTGCCATGGGACAAAGCATGGTTTGGCTCAAAGTGATGTTGCCGTGCCTTGCAGAGGAGTTAAATTTGAGCCGGGTTAGCTCTTGATTTTTTTTCTCTTCTGTAACAAATCAGCCGGAAGCCTGCACTTCTTTTTAGCATCTTTTGTCCTGGCAATTGCCCTACTGTAGATACAGTTCTGTTGCTCTGGTTTAATTTATTTAGTTTGTGAGCCACGTCTAAATTATGGTGGCATCAAGAGTGCTTTTACCAGAATAAACCATGCCTGCACTAGTAAGTTATGCATAAGTTGTGGTATATATCTGCAAACCTTTTATAGGATAGATTTGGTCCAAGTATTCCTGGTATCCTCAGCGGCAGCAGCAGATGTGCTCATCTGAACAGATCTGTCACTGTCTGGCAGGAGTTGTTCCTGGCCCGCTGGAACTTGTAACTCTTACTATTTTGCTAGCTCGCCGTTTGCTTGCTTGTGTCACAGGGAGCAGCATATGGGAACTACCTGAACAGAGAGGATATTTAAGATCAGATTCTTAGATTAACTTAAATGTTACACAGGGATAGTGCTGCTGTATTTGAAAATTAAGGCATTTTTGTTGTCTGAGCAAGTTTTAGGTTGTTTTCAGTTTTCATATACAGATGGATGGATGTATTCTGTACTATCCCCCAAGGCTTTTCTAACTTAGTAATGGACAAGTAACCATAATTTCATCTTTTTCTAGATGAGTATGTATTTAGGTAAACAAAAATAAAAAATGTAAATTTACATTCACATTCTTTGCATTTACTTGTAAATCGTTGTACTTCTTGTAAATGGATTTTGGTCAGAAATAACCTGACAGCGTTTGCATATTCTCACTTGTGCTCTTCAACCTTCTGTCATCCCTAAAACATTGCAGGCCTTGGAAGACCCTTGCACAGCCAGAAAACTGTAACTGCTCTGCCAGTGCCAAAACAGACTTCTGCAGAGATGTGGTGGGTCGTGTCCTCATCACTGAGCTCCTCTCTGTTCCCCTGTGTGCTGGCACTTGGAGCATTTCGAGCTGTCGTGAAGCCATGAGCAGGCTGTCTGCTTGAGACCGTTGTCCCTGTATGTGTGTGTCTGAGCGTCCTGAAGCACTGGTGTGGAAAGTGGGACGGGATATCTGTTCTGCAGTGCCTTGGAAAGGTGCAACTTTGCAGTTTTTGTTACAATTGTTAGACAATAAATATTGTAGAGTGAGGCAAGGTGGAAGCCAATGCATGTTAGTAGCTTCTGTTGCTTATTTCCTGATACCTGTTTGGTTTTTATTGACATTTATATATTGACATTTTTATAGTGCTTTAAAACTTTTCTCTTTGGGATGAGTACTGAAGTCACAAATACAAACCAGCTCTGAAGCTGTGAGGTGTTTCATTGTCCAGAGCCTGTGCTTTTGGTTTAGCTCAATCACACTGGGCTTGTGCCAGGGCTTGTTTACTCTTCACTGGGTGTGCCCAGCAGTGTTGTGGTCACTGGTCTATCAAGAAGAGCTCTAAAGCCATGTTGTCTTCATGGTTTCTTACGAAAGGTTTGTTTCTGGCAGTCTCCTGGGAGCGTTACAGGCTGCCCTGGCAGTGGGAAGTCAGGAACAAATCAGGCCAGACTTTGCTATCAGACTTTTAAAGCTGTTTTTAACATTAGGCAGTATCTTTTAGTTCCATTAAAAAAAAAAAAGTTACCTGCGATGTTTTAGTGATAACTGAGTTGTAAAGACTTTGTAATTCTGAGAAGCAATAAATCAAAATTGTTGCCTTGCCCAGAAACTCTCTACCTGGCATAACTCGGGAGGAATGCCTAAATGCATATTACATTTGCAGAAGTAATTGAGGGGCAACAGTGATAAAGTATGTTAAAAGCTTATGATTTAAGAAGGGATTTAAAAATCACTATACCAGGCTTGAATGGGGAGTTGTTAATTATATTCCTGCTCCAACAAGCCCCTAAAGATGGCCTGAAGGGAAGAAGCTCTTACCCAGCTCAAAATAGCAAGAAGATACAGTTGGGCTGCTCCTACATGTCAAGCAAAGGGAGAGCTGGAAATCAGAGCACCTTGTTTATGCAGAACTTGAGATGAAATTTCTTGTCCGTTCTTTGTATGTGAAGATGCGCAGTTCATCTGTGGGCCTGATGTAAGAGGCAACTTGGGGTGGAAGGAGGTGTGGCAGGATGGAGCTGCTTGGGATGTCTAGGTAATTTATACTCTGTAGGTTACAGTAACACCTGTGTTAATTGCCTTGTTTGGCAAAACTTACTGTTACAGGAAATTTTTTTAATTAATCATTTTTGTTGCATGCTTTAAATGTATTTTATGTCTGGAATGGGGCTGCTCTGAAGGTGCTTATGTCTCTGGAAAAAGATCTGGAGTTAATGAGTCTGGACTTCTTGATTTGTGTTTTGTTTTGGTTGGTTGGTTTTTTGCTTTGAATCTGTTTTATTTGCATTGGTCTCAGCTGCAGTTACAACAAGAACTTCTTCCTCGTGTGGACTGATGAATATAAAAAGTAACTGATGGTTTTAAAGAATTTGTTTCTTCATTCTTTACTCAGACCTCTCAATTCATATATTGTACACAGTTCTCTCTGTCCTGGTACTGAGTATACCAGTGTAGCGTTACCTATACATAGGGAAGTCTTCAGTCTTTGTCACCCGTATTATATCTATGCCACTGCTTAATATATCCAAGAAAACAGAAAGCGTCACTGTTGTGGATAGGTCCAAAATTACTTGTTGCCTATCAAGGAAGTATATTCTTCATACAGTGTAGTTAGTGGCTGGTTTATGTCCTCAGGCATGTTGGTTTACGACTTCTGAGGTGCCTAGTATGGCTCTTGTTGTTGTTTATGAACATGGTTAGTAATCTGAATTGCAGACTCTTGGCTCTTCCTTCATGTGCTTGTGAAATCCACACTCTTGGTTCTTTTTCCTCTTGCCTGTGCCATCACTTTTTGCGGTAGTCTTGTAGAGCTCTGTTTTCCAGCTTCTGGCATGTCTAGAGTTCTGGTGGCTCCCTCAGCTGAATTCCTGAAAAAACAGAGTGCTTGTTGCATCTTCCAGCTGTCACATGATACTACTCATGTACTAGTAATTTTTTGTCCATTTGACTTCATCCTCAGCAGCAATTATGAAAATCTTCCTATGACTTTGTTTATTTCTCCCATGTGCTATAAGGATAGGTGAGGTATAAAAACCTGATTAAACCAAGTTTTCTTAGCAAATTCACTGGTGTTTTCCAGATAATGATTTTAATAAGTCACAGGAATGTTTGATTATTGGAGACACACTGCACAGCATTGCATTTTTGAAGTATATTTAGTGATAAATTTAAAAGCATGGTATGGTACTGTATGGTGCCGTCTAAAGAAGTGTTTTTAACAAGTTTAAAAGCAGCATTAATTTTGAAATAGGATGTATTTTCAAGTAAGTTACAGTTCTTTTCTTAGTTTAAAACGGTGTTCCAGAAATTTCTTCCTTTGCTTTTCTGAGGAAGTCCTAGTTGCAAACTGCTTTCTAATAGATGTAACACTGCTGTGTGGTAGAAAGCTAGACTTTCAAGAGATGTGAGCTGGAAACTGATGCAGGTCTACTTGAGTATGCTCACAGATGAGGCCAAGCTCCACTTCATGCCTCATGTGAGGTGCATGGCACAAACCATTAGTGCCCAGCAGCCAGCTCATCTGCATTGCTTGTGTTTGCCTTGTTTGTAAGCTCAGCTGGTATGGCTGGTTGGTTGGTTTCCAGGTTGGCTGAAAAAAACCCAAGGCAAGTGAAATGGCAGGTGCTTAGTGCTGCTGAGAAGCTCTATGTGTCCTTTCTTGGGGACTGTTTCTCAAGTGTGTGTTCTGTCTACCTAGGGCTAACTCACATGTTCAGGCAAGACCTGCTGGTTGAGGGTAGATTTCCAATTCTGATTACAGTCTAGTTCTGGATGAGCTCAGTGTAGTCAGAGTAACTTCAGATTTTCAGGGTAAACAAGCGCTTAACTGAGCAAAACCCATGAGCCCTGGACATGTCAGCAGTGCTGCTGCTGAAGGAATTGCTTTGTTCTCTTTCTTGGGGTGGAGGGGGGAATGTCCTTATGTTTTTGCCTGACTTAATCTTTTCATCTGTCGGAAAGTTATTTGTAGTTATTTTTTCCTCCTAAACCAGGCAAAGCAACTTCTGCAAGTTTTTTGTACTGAGCTGTTAGGTGGACTACTTCGCCTTGAGAGCTGAAGTTGCAATTACAGGTAGTCTCAAGAAGAGAGATGTATGAAAGGCATAGCCAAAATCCTCTGAGAGTTGGCACCCTTTGCAGGGTGTGGTGAAGACTGTCTTTTATGTGTGGTGCTAAAGGCCAGGGCGCAACCTCAAAGAAGACCTGATTTGTTTGTAAAATACCATTTTGGAGGATGACAGTGGGCGGAGTGAATTGCTGCATCATGTTTTTGTGTCTGACCTGTTTATTAATGTGATTATTAAGGGGTTTTGCACACAGAAAGATCAGCCTTCATGGGAGAAAATGTTTCAGAGATAAAGGCAGACAAATGAAAAAACTTTATGATTAAAACAGTCAATTCTAAGTAGGAATGAATTAAATTTAACTTGGAAAGCTTGTACTTGAGAGATTCAAACCTACATAAGGAAGTCCAGATCAGGAGGAGACTAAATTGAACTTCTGTTTGTATCAAAAGCAGAAGTTTTCACCTTACTGATGCAAAATCTCAAAGTATTTACTTGTCATTTTTGGGACTGAGTCATCCTTGTGAGCATGTTTTAGATTTCGTACGTGTTTTTCTGGAAACTCTTGGTGGAGGTGTAACTCCATTTTAAAATGCTAATGCTCTCTGGGGAAAGCCAAAACACTGGTGCAGTTTAAGTATGTATCATTAAAACCCTATTTTATTACTCTTTGGTTTGGAAGGATGGCTTTGTTTCTGTAATAGTAAAGTTTGCTAGTGTGGCAATATTGGCAAAGCACGTGTAGACTAGTCCTTATGGTTAATCCGGAGCAAAACCATTCGTTTGGAAAGCAGCTCCTTTCAAAAGACCAAGTGTTTCCCTTTTGTCTCCTGCAGTTTGGTTCCTGACACCCTGCTACAGCTGCGTAAGTAGGTCAGCAAACTGCGTTGTTTTCAGTGTGATGACGTCAGAGCAGGTAAAAGTTTTCTGTTGCAGAGCATCAAAAACAAAGCCTCTGTTTTTGTTTCTCAGATTTTTTTGATTGTTGTTCACTGTAAATACCATAAACCTGCTTGAGGTGAATGTGGTCTCGAGCATTCTCATTTAGAAAGGCACAGCCTTTGCAGACAGATGTTTTCTTTACCTTTTTAGTACCAATACACCAGCACTCTGAGGATTAAAGCATTCCAAGAGTTATACTGTTCCTTTATAGTTTATGTCCCTATTGTAGAAACACATCAGTTACCTTTTCATAAGAGTTTCCAAATAAGGAAGAGGTTTTAAAGATAAAAATATTCCCACAGAATTATGTCTAACTCAGGAAGACAAGTGTTATCAGCAGCTGAATTCTTTGTTTTGGTTTTAATTTTGACTGTTGTTTTGTTTGAGTGATTTAATTACTATTTCCCCTCCTGTAAACCGTCAACCATAAAAGGTAGGAAAAGCAATTTTTCAGACATGTGGACCCTATCTCATTGTGTTTCTCATGAATTTTAACAGTGCTCTCACAGGGACTCGGCTGTAAGGTTGGGAATATATCTGTGTTTTGCTTTGTTTCACTCTTTTAAAATGAGATGGAAGTTGGAAGATCCATATTACTTTTAAGAACTGTGGACAGTCAAATATATCTGTTGTTGTTTGGGGTTTTTTTACTTATTTGAATCTGGTCTTTGCAATTACATGTGAGTTGTGACTCCTAGCAATATCAACATTTGTTCTTAAGCCCTTGTTTTTATTTTATCTGTTGACCTTGCTTATATTTTTGCTTATATATACAGAACAGGTACTGGACTTTTTTTTCCTCATTCTACCTTATGTAGAGTCATTTGAGATTACTCATTAGGATTGTATTCCTTAAGTGATGTGGAAGAGCAGATGCTAAATTTGTCACAAAGACTCACAACATCAAAACACGACATAAACACAGTTGTTCTTATGGCACTTGCTCAAGGTGTATCTGCCAAGCAGTTTTCCTGACCAGGTACAAGAGGTTGGGGTGGATGTTATGCATTTATAGAACGCTATTTGTGTTACTGGAAGCAATTTCAGCTTACAGTGATGATATTCTTAATTTAAAAAAGGAAAAGACTGTTTGAAAACATGTATAAAGTCAAACTGTTCAAAATTAAATTACTTAAGAAAATAGGACAACGTTGCCTTGTTTTGTTTCCCCCCAGCACTGTGTGTGTCTCATCTGTGCTCTGCTCCCAGCTAATGAGTTTTCTGGTTGGCTGTGAGGTTTTATTTCCTTCTAAATCTTGATGCTCTGGATTTTCATCTGAACTAAGGAAGATTGAGGCAGCTTTTTAGCTGCTCTTTGGCAGTTTAGAGTGCTTTTAAAGTAATGAGAAATGTTGGAGTAGGAAGCTCTCACACCATACATGTGGTAGAAGCAGCTGTGCTGCACCTCGAATTGTTGATGGCCACTTCGAGCTTTCTGCCACGCAGATCATAGCGTGAATAAATCACTGTGAAGAAGCACATGGTGAAAAGCAAGCATCTGCCTTCCTGGGATACTGACAGATTAAAAAACCTCTGCTTAAGCATAGCTAGAAACCTTTATTTCTGAAGTAAAAGTTGATAGAAGACCGCGTTTAAATGTTTCGTTATGCACTGTCGGCTTTGTCTTTCCGAACTGGGAACAAACGTGTTCTGAAACTTTCTCATTCTGTTGCATGTGTTATGACGAGGACGCCCAGGCCGCAGTTTGCTAGCAAGGTGTGGGTGCAGGTAACAGCTGATGCTGGGTGATGCAAGAGGAGGCATGGCTCCTTGCCCTCTGCTTACATGTCCTGTTCTTTCTCCTCCTTCAGCTAACTTTCCACATTAGACTCACAATTTTCTATCTTAAACTTTTCCAACCCCAAACCTGGTTATATGACATGCATCAAAACTAGAGATGGGTAGATTCAGATTAGACATTAGGAAGAAGTTCTTCACCGTGAGGGTGGTGAGACACTGGAACAGGTTGCCCAGAGAGGTGGTGGAAGCCCCATCCCAGGAAGTTTTTAAGGCCAAGCTGGATGGGGCTGTGAGCAGCCTGATCTAGTGGGAGGTGTCCCTGCCCATGGCAAGGGGGTTGGAACTACATGATCTTTAAGGTCCCTTCCAACCCTTACAATTCTATGACCTTGCATCACTTTCTGCCTCCCCTTTTCCTAACAGCCAGTAGCTGTCCTGCAGTACTTGGTATGAGTGACAAGGAGTACTGACAGCTGCTGTTTGGGAATGGTGCTCCTGTCATAGCTCAGAAATCTTTGTATCAAAATAAACAACCTAGTAGTTTATTATCTAACATTAAATTTTGTGACAGATGTATAACTGCTGCCTCTCAGGACGGATGATAGGGACAAAGCTTAGTCTGAACTGGGATGTGTTTGCATAAGGCAAATGTTTCCTTGCATAGGAGTCTCTGTAACTTTGAAATCAATCAATTTGTTCTCAGTGTAATTTTTCTGCTTTGAGTTTGTGTTTTGGGCTTGCATCAATGGCTAGTTTATTTCTTTTCAGGTTAACAACTATTGATGCCTGATAAAGTACACAGTAATTAGAACATCTAGTCTGATAAGACCCAAAAACTCTGAACAACACTTTCATGTTACCAGGAGGAGCCAGTGTAACGTCCATGCAATGAGGTGATTTAGCTTGGGTGTGTACAGGTGATGCTAAGATGAAAGTGATAAATAGCACTAGTCCTTTCCATAATCTCTC
The DNA here is from genome assembly GCA_033439905.1 of Ceryle rudis. Classification (NCBI taxonomy): domain Eukaryota; kingdom Metazoa; phylum Chordata; class Aves; order Coraciiformes; family Cerylidae; genus Ceryle; species Ceryle rudis. The sequence goes on from JAAGNO010000263.1 coordinate 10,919, forward strand.
CATTAGTGCTGGCATGCAATGTATTTATTATACACCTTGTATCTGCCTAGTAAAGCCCCACAATGTGTTGGACTGCCCAGATTCTGTGTAGATACAGCTGTGTATTTGACCAGACCACAGCTACTCATAGGTATCTGACAAGTGTGAGATCCAGCTACCGTCGGATGGTCTCCCTCCTGGTGAAGGAAGTCAGATGGTGCAGATTTTTATGTTAAATTGAAAGAAAACACAGTTTCATCCTAGGAAACAAGATGTAGCTTTCATTACAAACCAAGAAACCCAAAACTTGAGCGCAGTTGATATCTTTAAAATTGAGGTAGTTTGAATATATTTGAAAATGTGTGTAAAGAAGCCTTGGCAACCAGGTTAGAGCTGCAGGTCTGTGATGCTCTTTGTGTACTTGCTCTTTTGTTTGCTTGGAGCTTGTAGGCATGAAAATGAACACTTCACATGGGCAAGGATGGTGTGAGTTGAGGGATGTGCTGTATGGTACTGCTCGAGATACGGATTCATTTAGAAGTTGTCAGTTGACAAGTTGCAAATTGATGTCTGCTGTTGCAGCACACGCTTTATTGGGAGTCACATGGACTGTTTAGAGAGCAGGCTTAATTCTTCTCATCTCCTTCCAAGTGTTAGGAAATAAACAATTTCCTAATCCATAGTATAATGTTGTCGCTATTTGTATTGTAACGTGCTAGGTGCTGTATGAACACAGAGTGAAGCAGCTTAGCTTCAGAGCTCAGCTGGTTGTGCGTATGCATGAAAAGCAGCCTTGCCTCCCAAGGTGTTCTCGCTGGTGATCGGTCTCTTGCAGAGCACAAAAGCAATGTGAAAACAAGACCACAAATATGATTAACTTCAGGGCTAAAATTGCTATCCTTATTTGTACTTAAAAATAGCACCTTATAGAGTAGGATTTTATTTTATGTGATTTAGATCTTATTTTGTGAGAAACTAATTTATTCTGAAATAAGTGAAGTAGAATCTGCTCTTAGCTAAGTCCTATTTATGTATATACTTAGTATGAGTGTAGACAACAAAAGACTGCAACAAACTGGACACTTTCAGCTCAGCAAAGCCCCAGGTTTTTGTATTAGGAAACTAATTTTATCTAAGAATATATTCAAATGCATATAAAAATGTTTTTAAGGCATTCTAATGTGCTGTGATACAGATGCAGAAGTTTTCTGGTCTTTATATAATGTATTCTTTGTTGCATGAAGCATGGAAAAAAGATGTCAAAATGACCTTTTATTAGATTCTTGTGGCTGTTCTTACTAGACTGGTGGATGCTGCTGCCTTTTGAACACTTAAAGTTGTTTTTACTGGGTAAGGTGTTTGCACTAGCAGATGATGGAAAGCAAATCTCTCTGCTATATTATTTAATCTTTTACCCCAGTCCTCCTGCATTCTGTTCAAAGGCATATCAAACTGTCCCTGGTATTTTTGAATTTGCTCATAAGTGTCCACTGATGTAAATGAATATTTAAAACTCAGCTGAGCAACATGTGAGCTGTTTCCTACGACTGTGAGCGCAGAGCTTCGTTATAGGCAAGCATAGCATTAGGCTGATAACATCATAAGCTACACAAAATGCTAATGCAGTCGGAATCTTTGTGCTACCAGTGTGTATATTCTGATCACATCTGCTCACTGTAATTATTTTTTTTGGTAAAAGTGTGTTTTGTTTTGCAGGTTTTTTTCCACATTTATCAAAGCAAATTCTTGTGTTTCATCTGTCAGCAGAGCTGCTGTTCTGTTTGAGGTTCTGCGTGAAGTTTTTGAATGGTTGTGCTGAATGATCTGGGAAAAAATTACTTTGGCAATGCGTTGTTTCAGAGATCATACATATATCCTCCTCATGTCAATTTGGGAGGTAATTTTTGTGTCCTGTTGTAAGGTTTTAACATCTCTGTTAAAGCTCAAGTGATCCATAGGTAGCATTTCTTTCTTAAGAAAGCTGAGAGCAAGCAATGTCCAAGTGGTAAGATTTTTTTATTTTTTTTCCCTTCTCTCATAGAACAAAATTGAATTATAATCCTCCAAAGGATGATGGCTCAACGTACAAGATCGAACTTGAAGGGATATCTGTTGATATCATGAAAGAGATACTAGATTACATCTTCAGTGGACAGGTATGGTATTGAAAACACCTACATGGAAACTGAACTGTATTTGGCAAAATAACCTCTGTTTTTAACACTGCTATCCTGAAAGAGAAACCTATTGAGATGTAAAGCTTTGTGATAAACGACTGCAAAGCAATGTATCCCACTGAGGCAATGCGCACTGAGTGGAAGCAGTAGGCTCCACAGGAGTTGTCCCTGCCCCTCTCGTGCCATAGGGCAGCACTCGAAAAGAGTCAATGTCAGATGCTGGTATTAAAATTTGTGTCTGCCTTTGGTAGCCTCCTTTAAAATGCGCTCGCCTCTCAAGCCTCTTGCTGCTGACAGCACGCCTCTTCAGACCTCTGTGCCAGTAGCCTTAGCAGGAGTTAAAGTTGGCGTGTCTGGTTTATCTGAAACCAGATTGAGATTGCTGAATGAGTTTAACTTTCAGCAGCAAAAGAAAAGGCAGATGTAGCTTGAAAATCTTTTCTAGGCATGCATTTAAACATATTATTTATTTATTTATTTATTGCAGCAAAGTGAGTTTTAGGTTCCCAGATTAGATGAGCTATTTTATTGTTACTTCAGGCAAAAAATTCGGTTTGAGACCTTCTGTCAAACAAATGCCTTTTCATCCCTGTGTTAATTTATGTAGTAGGCATATCAATTTCTCATAATTTTTAGATTGGCATAAATGCTCCATTTCTCAGCCACCAAGAATGAATGTTATGAACGCAAACATGTCATGAAGCAAATGAGTGGTAGTAGCTATAACTTCTAAATTAATTCTTGCAGATCAGGCTAAATGAAGAAACTATCCAAGATGTGGTACAGGCAGCTGATCTCCTGCTGCTCACAGACTTAAAAACTCTCTGCTGTGAGTTTTTAGAAGGTTGTATAGCTGCTGAGAACTGTATCGGTATTCGGGACTTTGCACTGCACTATTGTTTGCATCATGTTCACTACCTTGCCTCAGAGTATCTGGAAACTCACTTTCGAGATGTCAGCAGCACAGAGGAATTCTTGGAGCTGACTCCTCAAAAACTGAAAGAAGTGCTGTCGATGGAAAAGCTCAATGTTGGCAACGAAAGATACGTCTTTGAAGCAGTGATAAGGTGGATTTCTCATGACTCAGAATCGAGAAAGGTCAGGACATCCACATATTTATATTTCGAACACGGCTGAAATCAGTGCGTTTCTTCTATTTGGTGGGAATAGTTACACTAAAATAGATACATTTCTTTCAGGGCTAATGTTGCACTTACAGAGTTAGTTGAATTTTGCCTGAAATGCAGACAGTGGGATTGTAGTAAAAGGGTAAAAGCTGTATTGATAATACATCGTCTGCTGCCTTTATTATTTAATAGGCATTAAGGTAAAATGTACTTTTTGAGCATTTAACAATATAATCTTGTAGCGAGAAAGCCATTAGCATGTCCGCAGTGAAACTCTGAAGACTTAATGTTACAAAGAATATGCATCATGTTGTAGATTTTGTTACTACTTTCAAATATATTAAGTTTTTGATAAATACAGAAGCATCGGTATGTAAAAGTGAGCCTTGGTGCTCTCCTCTAAAGCTTGGGGGGGTTTCTGGCATTTATCTCTTCCTGTAGGTTCACATGAAGGATGTGATGTCAGCAGTGTGGGTTTCGGGCTTAGATGCAGCGTATTTACGTGAGCAGATGATGAGCGAACCATTGGTACGGGAGATCGTCAAGGAATGCAACAATATTCCCCTGACACCGCCCCAGCAGGGAGAGGCGATGCTGGCCTCCTTCAAGCCCCGGGGCTACTCAGAGTGTATAGTGACTGTTGGTGGAGAAGAGAGAGTGTAAGTGTGAAATGGCACCGCAGTTCATCACAGCTGGTAAAAGTACAAGTGCCTGGCGTACACGGCACGTCTGAAACAGTGTGGAGCGAATATAATATGTGCACCTAGTGGGCTTATTACTCTGTCATCTGAGTTTGGTTTTAAGTTAGTCAGACTCACCTAAAATACTTTTGTGAATGACTCAGCAATAAATAGTTATTTTGTGACAATTTTTTGACATTCAACATGTCGGAGACCTAGAGTAGGACATGTTGTTTTCTCAGTAAGTTTTGGCTGATTTTTTTTTTTTTCTTCTTAATATTAAGAGACGTTACTCAAAATAAGCCCAGAATGTTGGAGAAACACTTTCCTAATGATCTGAAAAGCATCTATAATAGATCTTAAAAATAACGAACACATGCTTTAACTGCTTGTTTATGGTAGCTGTGGTTCTAAACAAAAGTCATTATTGTTGCATCTGAGATACCAGGTGAAAATTCCTGTTCCACACAGCAATCAGTTTCTTTTCTTAAATATACCCTGCAGCAGAGGGAAGACTTTTGCAAATAAGTTTAGTACTTAGATGTTTGCTCTTTATAGTAGTGTAATAAAATGCTCAAATAATATTCTTCACATCAGTTTGTGGATTGCTTTGCTCAGACATTACTAATACTCTCTATCAGTTCTTTTGAGTTTGTTCAAGCTTCCTAAAAAAAAAGTTACAGATAGATAGGGTACAAATGAAGTGCACCTGCTTTTCATGGCTCCAGTCTGTACAAAACACAGTTTGGGGTCTTGCCCTTGTTGCCAGGGAAATGCCACGCTTTAGGAATATATATTAAAACACTAGCGAGCAAGCTTCGGACGCAAGTTGTTAATAGTGAACGCATAAAACTCTGTCTTGTCTTTTTGTTTTTGTTTGTTCCCTCCCCACCCTGTGTTCAGATCACGGAAACCAACCTCAGTGATGCGGTGTATGTGTCCTCTTTATGATCCCAATAGACAGCTCTGGATTGAACTTGCTCCTATGAGTATTCCAAGGATCAATCATGGAGTATTGTCAGCAGGTAAAGGGGAGCTTTGTATTTGTAAAGTCAATATTATGAAAATTTACCAGTGCCTCAAAATCCGAGATACGGCTTATGATAAGATTTTTTTTCTTTAAGATTGACTGCACTGGGGTTATTTCATGCTTCCCCTTTGTCTGCCCAAAACATTACTTGATTCTGTGAAAATCCCTGTCATCTGAGTGTCTTAAAATTGCTATTCCTGCAATATTTTGTGGGAATCCACTGCATCTGTCTCTCCAGGAGTTTTTCATGTTTTGAGTAAATTCTAGTTGCTGCATCACTGAATATGTTAAAGAGTATCTGCAGGGGTATACTTGAATCCAGGTATAACTAGATGCTTTACCTTCTCCAGTCCAGAGTTTGACCTGTGGCTGGACTGAATCTCTTAGCAAATTCCAGGATACAGCACCAGTCGCATTGCTCAGTATACAGGTTTGAGTCCTGTTTTTAAGATCATGTTGCATTTTTGTTTTACAGAAGGATTTTTATTTGTGCTTGGTGGTCAGGATGAAAACAAGGGGACGCTAAGCTCTGGAGAGAAATACGATCCAGATACCAATTCATGGAGTTCCTTACCACCAATGAATGAGGCAAGATCACTATCTAACTGCTGGGATTTAAGCTTTTACTTTGTCAAAATGTTACTTCTGCAGAATTTTACTCTGTCCAGTCACTTGCATCTTGCACATTCAGAATCATGCTACAGACGGACTTGTGTTTATAGCCTGTTGTTCTACTTGTGGTCTGATACTGACTGCTGGATCTGGAAAGACTAAACAGTTGGTGAAAAGCTAGCTGTAAAGCTGAGCTACAAAATTTCAGAAATTTCATAGTGAATTAGTTGTATAGTGTACTTTACATTCTCCCTATATGTGCCTTCTAAAACAAGAGCATTTTTAAGTGGACAAAGATCGGGCTGTGCAGAAAACATGGACAGAGGAGTGGCCAGCATACAGAACTTGGCTCGCACAGACATAACATTTAGGTTTGGTTTAAGTTAATGCTTCCTTCATATTTACATTCCATCAAAAAGTTAACAGTTTCTTATTTGTAAATATATACTTAATACATCTGTGGCTTCATCTTCTTAAATCAGCACAGAGTGTTTATTAAGAAATTGCTGTTTGCCACAGGATTTTCTTCGTGACAGTCTCTGGCTGGCCAAGACCTGTATTTTTGGCCACTTCTGTAATTAAGATGCATGGAATTTCCTGCTTACTATGAGTAAGACTCTACAAAGCATTATGTTTACTGTGAGACTGAGGGTAGCTCTGCTCCTACATACAAAATAGAAGATCTGCCTCTTCATAGATAATGGGTCTGAGTTTTGCTGTTGCAGAGACCTGAAAGCAACAGCTTCACTGTGGAGACCACTACTGCACAAACTGAATATGGCCAAGCTCTGTTCTTAGATTTCTCTGCAGTTGCTTTGGCTTTTGCTGCTGTCTTTTTTTTGAGTATCCTTTGTTTTGTTTAGTTGAATAAGTTAATAATCTTTTTCGGGAGTTTAGGACTTTGACATTTAAACAAACAAACAAACAAAAACCCAGGCATAATGCCAGTATCACCTTGCAGACAGATACGCTGGAAAAAAAAAAAAATACTGTTTTGATTTATTGACAGTGGCAGTTAAGTTTTACAGTGTTGACTTTACTGATGTTCCTTAGGCACGACATAACTTTGGTGTGGTAGAGATTGATGGAATTCTGTATATTCTGGGAGGTGAGGATGGTGAAAGGGAGCTGATCTCTATGGAGAGCTATGATATTTATAGCCGGACCTGGACCAAACAGCCAGACTTGACCATGGTTAGGAAGGTAAGAACTGCATCATATGTATTTCATTGCTTACTGTTAAATAGTTAATACCTATTTGTGTGTATAAATTTTTTTTTCCCAACCTTTTGTTTCAAGTACAAACTGTGACAAATAATTTCAAAATGAAAAGAGAGAGAGCACCTTCCAAACCAAAACTGTGGCTGGGAATTTTTATGCACAGCATTGTTTGACGTGCGGTACAGACAACCCAAATATGTACATGTGTGTATGTGTATGTAGTTAGTCTTGAGCTCTCAATACTGTGTGTTTGTGTGTAATTTTAGATGTACTATTTCTTTTTCCACAAGATTGGCTGCTATGCAGCTATGAAGAAGAAAATCTATGCAATGGGTGGAGGCTCCTATGGAAAACTCTTTGAGTCTGTTGAGTGTTATGACCCTAGGACGCAGCAGTGGACAGCGATCTGTCCTCTGAAAGAGAGAAGGTGAGTGAAAATGGAAGGAGGGAACTAACTTTGTTCATACTCTTGTGAGGAAGCTGTCCTTCCTCTGCTGAATCCCTGAAGATGGCTCTCAGAGGCCCTAGGCATTTCACCATCTTTCTGAATCATGGTGGCCTGTAGTTAACGTGTGGCCGAGCAAACATAAGCGTTCAAGCAATAAATAGGAATTTTGTAGAAGTGCACTCCTGATCCTAAAATTAACACTACCCTAACGTAAAATGAAATCCAGAAATTGTAGCTCACTTGGACCTTCAGATTTTGACCAGAGAGAAATACTTTGCTGTTTCATTCTTGGTCTGAGTTTAAGTGCTTACGATTGATATTCATGACTTCTCTAATCTTGTTGAACATGTAAGGGGAGTGTGTGTGTATAGAAATGTAAAAAAAAAAACCCCAACAAACAAAAAATCCCCAAAAAACAAACAACCCCAAAAAACCCTAAAACAAGTTTAGAAATGGAGAAAGTTCAGAAGATTATATTGAATTATTTGGATACATTGCATTTTTTTTTCTTTCTTTTTTTGGATTCTTAGATTTGGGGCAGTGGCTTGTGGAGTTGCCTCTGAGCTCTATGTGTTTGGTGGGGTCAGAAGTCGTGATGACAGTCAAGCCAGTGAGATGGTGACGTGCAAATCTGAATTTTATCATGATGAGTTTAAAAGGTAACTATCTGCAACTATAAACATAGAAAATATGTGCCTTACACACTCATCTGTCTGTTCCCGCAAGCCTTGCTCCAGCACTCCAAAGCATGTTAGATCTGTGCTGTCCATCTCTGTTGCTCATTTTCCTTTTATGATCCACCGTGGCTGTTACCAAAGGTCTGTCTCCTTCAGTGGCTTGTTGCTTTAAGATACCAAACAAAAAGTTCTGGGCCACCATGTCAGTCTTGCGTGCCCCTGACAGGAGAAACCCTCAATCATACAGGTAGCTTGTCTGCTGCTTTCCCTGCACCCTGCAGTTTCTCCAAGTGCAGTGTTCTGCTGCCCCTCACCCCTACTCATGCCACATGGAGGACCATGTGTATATACAAGGATCGTTCTCCGCAACTCAGGCCTACCTCCAGGGGCTTGCGGCTTAGGGATATCCTAAGATAGTGTTAAGAAACTTACACATTTTTGTTCCAAGCATTTATAGCTGATAGCTTTTTGAACCCCTATAGGCTTTTGCCATAGCAAAGTCACTGTGGATGCTGTGCATTCCACATCCACCTTGACACACTGTGCATGGCTAATCTCCTTTTGTTTATTTTGAATTGGCTTCTGATGACTTCAGAATGAATATATATGAAGCAGACAGATAAGAAAAAGACTATTGCTGCTGTCTCTCTCTAGGGTTTTCCAGCTCTACGGAGGAGTGGGGAAATGCTAAAAGCTGATGAACTTTTTGGCAAGAGGTGTTTGAAAGGGAAAAAATTCTGAAAAGTGTTCCCTTATCTCCTTCTTGCTATTTTTAGTTCATTTGCCTGAAATATTTCCATGCTGATTCTCTTCTTCAAAATCACAGAATCAGCTCATGATTCATCACCAATGATTGTAAACCAGTTTAACTGGTTGGTAGATTCAGCTTTCACAGAGTGGAGTTTGAAAAAGCTGAAAGGCTTCAGCATAACTGCTGCAGGTGAGTCCCTGGTGCCACCTGCTGACTGAAGCACGGATGCCTGTCCCCCAGTATTCCTAATGCGTGTGTTTGTGCCTTTGCTTGGTGGCATCCCAAAGGTGTTCGCATATTCAAGTAAAATTGTAATAAGAATCCAGTTGGATTCTTATAATACTTATTCTTATAATATTCTTGTAATAAGAATCCTTTGGAAATGGAGAGCCAGTGAAGGTGGAGTGATAGCCCCTTATGTGCTGCTAGCTGGGGTTTGTGCTCGCTGGTTTGCAAAGCTCCCAGTTCCAGCCCCAGGAGGCAGAAGGGGTGCGACTGGCCAGAAGAGGGTGCAGTGTTACTGTGTTATGCTGGAGCGCTTCACCTCCTGGATGGCTTAACGGTTACCCTGAATTTGGGTACTTGAGAATGCTGCACGGGGTGGACACCTTTCAGGGTGCCTGTGGCAGTGACTGTGAGACCTGAGCAGTTGTCCCCTTGTGGAAAAGAAAAAAAATATAGCTATAAAAGCATTTCCCTTCAAAATGCAGCTGGCATTTATTTCTGCCTGCCAGATACTGAGAGAACACACTTAGTTGTCTGGTACTTTTCTTTGCAGTACGATTGAATCTGGAAAAATTATCATAATTTCATTATAACAGTGTTTCACAAATACCAAATGAATACCAAAGGAAGGAAGTTGACTTTCTGGAAAGCATGAGGGTATTATTTCCTGGGCTAATTCAGAAATAGCAGAAAATAAACCTAAAGCCTTTTTATTTTGGGTGAAGGATGAAAGCTGAGATAATATGCTTTTAAGTCTGTTGAAATTTTATGCTAAATACCAGAGAGTGTGTTTGATTAGTTAAGCAATTCCACTTGCACTGGGTATCATATGCTCTGTTGTGCATCTTTATTCCAGAGTAAAGCATAAATGATGTAGATTTTGCCACAGGTGGACAAGATCTCTCTCTCTCTCTCTCTCTCTCTCTTTCTTAGTTCCTTAGTGCGTAGTTAATGTGATGTACAAAGACTGGTTCTTTATCTGAAACATTATGCAGTTGCTACAAGGTGATTAATTTATAATTGAGAAGTGCATTTATTTCCTTGGGATATAAGCAGCACGTTCAGACTCCAGAGAACATACTCTTCTTGAAGGAATAATACTGGCGCTGTCAAAGCCGAAGTAACACATAGACAGATTATGTGTACGTGTATATTATTGACAGAAGCCCAAAAGTGTTGGGTAAGAGAGAGTTGTGGGAAGTTGGAATACGTTGGCAAGATCATTTAGCAGTGGGTCTAAAGTGGTGTATAAATTCTAGTAGTCTCAAACCAAAATTCATAGTGTTTTTTTAATAGTTGTATATCAGTATTGAGTACTTCATAATGAGCTACAGACTTTTCCAGTTTAAGTACATACAGAACTCCATCATGTTCACTTTCTATTTGAATGGAAAGAACTTTTTTGTACTGTTGAGTTCAGCCATCAGATTGTTGTTGGATTACAGAGATGTGCAGCAAGGCACACGTGTGTGATCTGCATCATTTTTCTTGTGCCTCAAGCTCTCATTACCTGAGGATCTCGCATCATTCCAGGCACCCAGAGTCCATGCATGTCTGGTTTGACTTTGTGTGTGTGTCTAAGTAGCTACTTATATCGGTTAATGTTTATATACTGATATAAACCAGCATAATTCTGGCTTCAGTTGGATTAAAGGACCAAAGCTTAAGTTGTTTAATAATACTTACTTTGGCAGTAACTTACTCCAGAATAACTCGGAGTGCGCAGTGTTTCAAAATTGTTATTCTTAAACATGCTGCAGACTTCTCTGAGGACTGGTGATACGCTGAGATCTTCACACTAGCAAAAGAAATAAACACCGAGACTCCTGTTAAGATATACTGTATAAACAAGTAATAAAATAAACGAAGTGAGACAGAATGCCACCATACACGTGAAATGTGGACAGGATAATGTAGAAAATAAATCTCCTATTTGAAGCACTTCTGTAAGTGAGATTTTTTTTTTCAGTTAGTAAATGTTTTACCAGCCTGTCTTTTAGAGTCCTGCGCATGAGTGAATTTAAGTGAACCAAGGATAGAAAATACGTACATCAGACTGCAGGTTTGTTCAGGATGTAGATTTTTTCCAAAGGCTATAGATTGAGCTGTGTGTACATTGCATTCTGCTTTTTAAAATATTGATCGAGCTAAAAGTAGATTTGAAAGACGTGAAAGCAGGAAATGAAGTGTAAGGGTATCCTTTACTCCATGATGCAGTGTTGCTCTGCTCCATAAAAAGCAGGAAATCTTAACTACGTATTAAAGACCGTGATGGGTCAGTCTGTCCTTCTGCCAGAGCCATAATTTGTAATATGCCTTTTTGCATCACGTAGGAGTGTGGAGAATTGGATGATGTCTCTACACAGTGGTTTGGTTTTTTCTTTTCAGTGTGGATATTTGGAAATATTTAATGGAGCACAAATTGGCTTTAGGATTCTTTAAGAACTGCTGGTGGAGCTCTGTCCTTGAGTATAGCCACTGCTGGCTCTCCCTTGAAGTGCCTCTAAGTGGGATAGGCTTTCTTCCTTTTCATAAGCTCCTGGTTCAAAAGCATTACCAAAATTTGCAGGTATTGAGGGGGGTAAAAGTGGGAGATACTTCTTCAGAAGTAGTGCTTGGTAAAAACTCCTTAAAAATAGTCTTTTTGTACCGAAACATTGTAAAAATAAGGAAAAGCTTTTAGCACTACTTAAGTAGCAAACTAAATGATCCTATAACGTAGTATGTGTAATTAGGAAGATTCTCCCATTCACTGCAAGAATTTCATTAAAAGAAAGTGCTTATGCAAATCTAGCGAGCAAACTGACTGCCTGGCTGATAGCACTGTTGGATGAGAGGAACACAGAGAAGATCTTCATTCACTTGCAGGCTTCCTTTCACAGATGGTGTGAGCTCGAGGTGACGTGTCCGGAATACGTTGGTCCTGTATTGCATCTTGCATCTTTATTTTCTTCCCACTTGGAAAAGAAATTTACCATCCTGCTTGTTAATTACAGCAATTTGGATGGATTATTTAGTTTATGTTGCTTTAAGACTGAGACAAAAATCAGGAGTCCTTCCCCTTTTTTAAGATTTGAGTGCAAGCGTGTTTCAGTATGAGAGTACATGCCTTCCTCCCTGTTACTCTCGGACTTGGTTTGAGTAGGGCCATCTTGGGGAAGTACGCAAGAGTTATGTTCCAAGGAGCGTTTTCAGATTCCCGAAGACTGTGAATTTTTTGTCGTGTTGTTTTTTCCATACTGTTCAAACAGCCGGCACAGCCCACAGTAAGCTGGAGCTTAGTCAAATTCTGATGAAATGTGACCCTTTGCCCTTCCTGTCTTTGTTCCTTCCTAGTTTTAACTGCTACAGCTGCTGTAAGCGTTCCTGAAAAGTTATGCCTGTTTTTTAAAGTAGATGTGTTGAGTAAGGTTGAGAATAAATTTTCACAAGCAACTACAGATACTCTTAATGTTGTCCTTTCATGATGTGCTGTAGGAAAATGTTGAGGGGTTGGGTTTTTTTGTATTTAAACCCAGAAATCTTGACTATCTAGTGCAGACAAACCACCAAAGTTGCATGTTTTCTAAGCTCAAACTTAGAAATTGCAGTCTTCCTCCTCCATCTCTCTGCCACTTACTCAGTTTTCTTAAGTCTAGGTAACTTGGTGCTAAAAGGCAGTGGTGAAAATACTGAGTGTGCCCTCTTCCCACAGAAGAAATGAAATATGGTGCAAGGTATTTTGCTCTGTAACAGAGTTTCTGAATCAGTGTAGATGGCTACTCTTTTGTTCTTAGTTCATCTGTCATCCTCTGTGACAGCTACAACCCATTCCCTTGCTTCCTGCAGTCTTAATCCTTCAGCATATAACACAGACAAAATAATGGACAGCTAATCTTTTCATCTGGCCTTTAAGAATTGATCTCTTTCTCCAAGATAATGGATATGTAGCAGCCTCTCCTTCAGGGCCAGAAGAAAGGCTTCCTTCTGAATCATGAGTTAAGATGATGCAGAATTTCCAAAGGTCAGCAGTATCTGTGAGGGTATTTCCTAACTTTTCTTTCCCTCAAATTAACCAGGTATGGCCATGAAAATGCATAGAATGCTTTTCAAAGTTGTGGGGGGGTTTTTTGTTTGGTTTCTTTTTTCCCCAAACTTCCCCATTCTCTGTGAATTATTTAACAAAAGATGTAGGAGCAGTCAACTGATATAGCAACGATTTGTGTGTCTTTAGGGTCTATAAATAGTAACTGTGATAGCATCTGCAAAAGTGCAGTAGTATTTTGTAGAAATCTGTTTCAGAACCATAGAGGATGGTGACAACTCTAGATAAATGGGACATCTTTATAAGCCAGTGTCCCATGTGAACAATGACAGACTTACCTGGTTTCCAAAGATTTCGACACAGAAAACTGCTTTTCACTTAGTAGAAATATCAAGCTTGTGTAGTGATGAAATGAGAATATATTAAAGTCAATATAGGAGAAGCCAAAACTGTCTTGAACTAGGTAATATTCCCAACAGTTTTCACATAACAAATGAACTTGTACGCTCTGCTTTTGGTTCAAAGATGGTAATTGGGAATAAAAAAAAAAAAAAGACCCTGGAATTCTTTTAATGTGCTCAATAAAAATTGCATACCAGGTTTTTTATTATTATTTTTACAGGTGGATTTATCTGAACGACCAGAACCTCTGTATCCCAACTAGTTCTTCCTTCGTGTACGGAGCTGTGCCCATTGGAGCCAGCATATACGTGATCGGAGATCTTGATACAGGTCAGAATTAGAACTAATAACCTCCTGTTACTTGTTTTCTTCAGTACGTGGCAGGCACTAATGAGACAGGCTGGTACTACGTTGTGTTAGGTTACTGCTGTCTTCGGAGGAACTCTCATGAATGTGCAGAAATGCACAGGCTGGTTTTGTACACAGGAGCTCTTCAGAAACAGATTCAATGCTATAAGGATTTGGTTGATTAGCAGTTTGAAGATCAGAAGAGATCAAGACTAAGAGCGTGTTACTGCATTTGTCTAAATATAAGAAAAAATGTTGGTGCCTGAGATTGTTTCTCCCATCCTTGTAGCGGTAACCAGGTGGTTCTGCATTTTGGGGCCATCGTCCAGTGGTTCACATGGATGTGATATAGTGGCTCTTGGCTCTAAATCCCAACCAAATAAATGTGTGCTAACAAATGTATTTAATATTCAGCTGGCCACGTACTGTAGAAATCTTCGGAAGACCAGGGCTTTCATGGCCATGTGCACATATATGAGTGTGTAACAGGGCTTTCTACAAAATATGAAACAACGAAATCCCAAGTGGGGTGGGCTTAAGTAGATAAGAAGTGTTAGTTTCCTTTTGACAGTAATTTCAACCATACAACCAGAAACTGATTTGTGTTTCCGTGCATGCTCTTGTTCACCTATTTGCCTTGTTAGAGGTGAAATGGGGTGATAGCTACAGTATGCTTTAAGCATTTAATCTTTTTTTTTTTTTGTGTGTGTGTGTCTGTGTGCATATGTGAATTTAGGGACAAATTATGACTATGTTAGAGAATTTAAAAGAAGCACAGGAACCTGGCAGCGCACTAAACCACTATTTCCATCGGACCTCCGCCGTACTGGCTGCGCAGCTTTGCGGATTGCAAACTGCAAGCTCTTTCGACTGCAGCTTCAACAAGGATTATTCCGCATTCGCGTACCTTCTCCGTGACCAGTATGCTGCCAGTGGAGGAGACTGGAAGAATTCTGCGCAGTCCACCATAATATAGCTCTATATAAAGGAAAAGCTGAGAAATTACAGCTGAAACTTACACTGTATGCTGTGCTTTGGTATGGTAACTGTTTTTGTTTTAAATGCTTAAAAAGCTTGAGTCTCAGTTCTTGTTTCGGGAACAAATAAGTATACATTAAAAAGAGGAGGGGGGGGGGAAATCAAAGCCAGGGGGAAATCAAGGAAACACCTTCAGTTGTAACCATTGGAGTTTAAACCATATTATTGAAGGAGTTTTTTTGTGTCTGAAACTGGTGGGAATTTGTATTCCTTTGGCGAAGTTTACTGAAAAGCAAAAAAGATTTAAGATGCATTTCCCCTGAGGGGAACTGATACTAAATGTGTGCTATCTTGGACTGGATAGCTATAATAGAAGCTATATGATAACCAACCTCCCTGGTATACTGCAAAGACTGTGGTTTGACCGTAATGCCGTAGGAGATGTTGGTGGTTGCACCTTTTATTTCTAGTCCTTTCTCAAAAGTTAAGGTCTGTGCCTAACAATGGTGGAGGCGTGTACATATGGTTTTTCATTCATTTGCAATGTTTTCATTCCTACAGATATTTTTAATATATTTAAAATGAACTAAACTGAAACAGATACAGTATACTACAGAGAAGTAAACTGATTTTTCTACGCTGAAAAATGAATAGCCTGATGAACTGGTGTACAGACGGGTGGTGTGCGTTTCTGTGTGGGCTTTGGTGGCCGTTTTCTTGAAGCCAAAAGGGAAACGGTGTTTGGAACGGTTAGTGACGATTGCTGCTTTTGGTAAAAGACAACACAACTTGACGCATTAAATAAAATAGGATGTGTTCTTTTTATACTTAAACTAAGAATGGTTTTTAAGACTGAGGTTTGCAGAAAGGTGCATTTTATCTGTTCGAACAAGGGTGAAACATGACAAGAATATATTTGTTTTGCAGAAAACTTGAGTTTTGGAGTAAGAGTTAAAGAAACTTGTACAGTGACATTACATTGAGATCAAAAGCTGGTTTACTAATGATTTCCATGCTAAGGTACAGTCTCATTTACTGCTGTCTGACTTTGAAAGCTGGGGTTTATGGTGTGGTTATGGTGAAGAATTTAGTATCTTGTAATTTATTTCTTACTAAGTCTTGTTCACCTCGGTAGCAATATTTAATTGACTTTTGTTTGTAGACAAGATCAGCTGGATAGAACACTTTTACCTCAATTTTTGATTTCATTATTGTTGTGATGGGTGGGATGTAACCTGTATTTATTTAAAAGGAATAAAATGAGAGAGATGGAAATAGAAATAAGAACTCCCGCCCCTCAGAAAAACAGACTTTGTATAACCAGTATTATAACTACATACAATACCTTCCACGCTGCAACATTGGGGACCTCAGACAAGCCAATCTCTACCCTCTGTTGTGTTAGTGTAAGCCTTGATCATCTTTATTGAGTCGCCTATGATACGCTGAAATACGATTTCACTAAATGTTCCTTGAAGAGACATGCTGGAACTTTCTTCCACTCAGTTCTTCCATAACACTGATGTGTGCTTGGAGTTACTCTGATTCTGAGAAGGGGGGGGGGAAGAGGCAGCAGCCAATCCATTGACCATTTTTTTTTTTTTAAATTATTTTTTTACAGTGCTGAAGTGGTGCAAAACTTGAACTGTATACATCCATTTTCTGACCTATATTAGTTGGCATATTACAAAGTTTATATGTTTATGCATTGCAGTAAACTTGGTGTATGTATATATATATATATATGTCTTTAGATTTAAATTTTATATATAATGATTTGCTACAGAAATGTGAACCACTATTTCCATCCTTGGCTGTCTTGTGAAAGCAATCAAGTGCTTTTAGTTTATCTGTAAAACTTCCCTTTTTCAGAAATCATACATTGTTCAATTTTTATTTTCTTCGACAAGGTGCCACAATCCCATATTCGAAAGTGATGAATGTTCCTAAGTACCTATTTCACTTTTGAGCTCAGTTTTCTAAGTGGCTTAGAAAACTTTGAAAAACATTATTCAGAATATTGCAGACTGCTATCTCTTAGTCCTTTTGCTTCCCAGCACACTTGAGGGCATTCAGCATTCAGAAAACCTAAGTAATAAATGCACATAATGAATCCAAATCATATATACTCTAGGAGTGTTTTGCAGTTAAAGTTATTGAACCAAATGTTTACACTTAAAGTAGGATTAACAGTAGGTTTTCTTACTTTTTTTTTTCAGTAAAAAAATCTGCTGGTAATTGGAATGTGTTGCAAATGCACTTGGTGAGATTTGACCAAGAAGTTTAAGCCTCTTCACCTGAAAAGAATACAAACTTAATTTCTTAGCATGCATTCCTGTCCCTTTCCTATGATTGATGGACATGGGCCAAGTCTCTAGAGACATTGTCTCATGGGGTCTTGGGCACATGCTCAAGGCAAACATTTAACCACTCCCAGGATCTCAAAACTGGCTTCCTTGGCCTTGCTTCAGGGGGATGGCAATTGTTCCCTGTCTACACTGTCGGGGCGGGGGGGGGGGGGGGGGGCTGATCCAGATGATGCCGTAGCCTTCACTTGTGTGTAGGAGGGAAGGGACGCATCATCTGGAGTCTGACTTGTGTCTGTCTGTGCAGTTCTGATCTGCAAGCCAGGTGCCAAGTGTGTCTCTTGGGATGTGCAGTAACCAGGTTCGGTTGTCCCCCAGTTTGGAGCAAGGCTTTGAAGCTGTGGCTCCCCTGTCTCCAGGGAGAGCCTAGTTTTAGAGGAGATGCATGAGAGAGGGATGGTGGACCTCTGACTTCACTTGTGAAAGAGGTGGTTGGTCAACTTCAGTTGAGGAGGGAGGTTTTGATACCAGA
The DNA here is from genome assembly GCA_033439905.1 of Ceryle rudis. Lineage (NCBI taxonomy): Eukaryota > Metazoa > Chordata > Aves > Coraciiformes > Cerylidae > Ceryle > Ceryle rudis. The sequence goes on from JAAGNO010000263.1 coordinate 28,436, forward strand.
GGTGCTGAGTGGAGGGTGGTCACCAGTTTTCTGCAAACGGCTGTAGATTGAACTGGATTCACTGGTACACGCCACCACCCCAGCTGTCTGTGCCTCCCTGGCGCCTGTATACCCTGCATATGATGGCTGAACCATATGGAAAGCCGCTCACAAATTTTTGCAGTTTGCAATACAGGGGGGTTAGGTGATTTAACAGTTTAGAAACTTAAGTTGTCCTTGCTTGGCACAGTAGCCTTAATTCCTTCCAGCTCATGAACCGTCACTCGGACTCAGCCTGGCCCCCCACACGTGACTTTTTGAATTATTTTCTTAGCCAGCTGTCTGTGCAATCAGCTGGCTTCCAAGCATCAGGTTTTGAGGCATCTTTCTTACTGATTTACCAAACTCGGTTCCTTGCTGGGGCTGAGTTCATCCCAGCCTTGAAATGCTGATGTTTTGCGACCAAAGTCTGTACTGCTGAAGAGTGCCACCAACTTGGTGCCCACCACACCTTGGAGCAGGGCTGGTCCTTGGGTGCAGATCTGAGGTGGTTGCATCTTGAGTCAAGCTCAGCACAATCCCAGACAAGGACTGGCTGGGTCACGTTGCAGGCTTGAGTGACAGGTTTGGCCTCTGCATCCTTTTTTTTCCCTCTGCTGTAGGATTGAACAGACCCCAGCCATTGTAGCCAGAAAATCACCAAACCTGGGTAGGGGGTGTGAAAGATGGGGAATAGTGGTGGCTTTTTTTCCTCTCCCCTCACTCCACCTCTTACCACAAATCCCCCTGAAAAATTTTCCTCTTCCTTTTTCTATGTGTCGCAGATGATTTTTGGAAAAGCTCCAGAAAATTTAAGGGTAAAATCAAAAGTTCAAGTCTACAAGTGGGGAAAAAGAGACAATACCATACACACACAACAACATCCCTCTGCGCTTGTTTTATGGATGTAGTCTCATGGCTGCTCCGCACAGCAGAAGGGGATTACAGAAGCAAAGGTGTAAAGTGCTGTTGTTCTTGTCAAACAAATCTCTTGGGTTTCTTAGGGAGACACGTGCCTGGCCTGGTCCCTGTTCATTACCTGGCCTTGCCAGATGCTCTTGTTCCTAAAGAGTCAGCGTTGGATTTCAAATTCTCACCCTTTCTGTTTTTACAACCTGAAAGAGAGACATCATGAAGAGTCTTGTGTTTTGTTATACCACAGCGAGGTCTACCTGTCCTCAAATATTTTATCAGCTATTCCTTCAGTTGTAGTTATAGTGAAAATGCTGTATTAACTCAGCTGTTCCTGGTCAAATGATTTTCTGTAGCTTTGAGGGTACCTCATCTTTAAACTGAAGGCGAATTAATAGCAGACTACACGAAAGGATAGTGGTGAACCTAAAACCAAAGCTAAATTTACAAAAGCAGCCCACTAATAACTGTGGGCTCTATCCCTTTTGCTTTTGGCTGCACAGAACTTGCATGTCACACAGGCTGCCGTCTGAGGCAGAGCTCTTGCTGAAAATAGGAATTCTTTCATTAAAGCTACTGAAGCGCCTGGCTTGCTTTAGAAACTCCCTTTCCAGAAAAAGCCAGGCAGCTTATTTTCTTTTCTTTTTTTTTTTTTTTTAATATTTCTTGTGCCTGTGTGACTTGGTAACTGCACAAGTACAAAAGTGAGGGGTTTAGAGAGCGTTTTCCTTGTTTGGAGTTTCTCCGGTTGGTTCCGTAAATGCTGTGGCAGTACAACCTGCCTGGGTTCGGTAATGTGCACGTGCCGTGCAAAGTGCAGGATGCAATAACAAATGCAAACTTTTACAAGTGCCAAACTTCTGGTTTCCTCTGTATATAACAATAATTCAACGGTTCTATTAAAGCACAGCGATACTTACAATTCACTGTGTTCCAAAAAAGAGAGTGGTTCTTTTGTAAAAAAAAAAAGAATGCTATTTAAAACACTGTAAATTTATTTTATTTTTTTTAATACTGTTCTGCAGGTTTGCGTTACTCTTCACAGCTGCCTTGAGACATCACTCCGTGTGATGTGTGTGGACGCTTTGCCCTTCATTAGAGCACTAGTGCCACGCAAGTATATAATAAATGGCAGCTGACAACAGGTTTTAGTATTTTAAATTATAAATATTTAGATAAAGTGCAATTTGAGTTAATCTTACCTGCAGAGGGAAAGCTGTGTCTCGGGAAGTGTGACTACACCCAGGGACACCAGCATCCTGAAGATTGTAACTAAGGACTGTTTTGGTGCCACTCAATAGCGATGCTTTCCAAGGAGTTATATTTAATTTGGGTTACGGATCCTTCCTGCCTCTAATGTTAGCATCAAGGATTTGAGTTTTTTGTTCTCTTAACTCTTTGAAGCACTTAAACAGGCTCTCAGGTGGGTGGGAAGGTTGTTAATTGTTTTGCAGTTAGAAGCTACTATTTCCATCTTCACTTGGAGTATTTCCTTTTACCATTAAGAAACGAGCACAGGGCTGCGTTGTAGTCGTCAGTGCTGTAGCCTTTTGACATTTGCCATTTTCTGTTGCTCTTCCTTGTTTGTTATTGGAGTTGAGAGCTGCGTCAGTAGGGTCTGGTGTTTCCGTGACACTGCCAGTGAGAGGAAAGTAAGAGAGTGGTATGATCACTTCAGATTGGGAAGGTGAGCCAGTAGAAGCTGACTGGGAGATACCACGGTAATGCCAGTAAGGTCTGGTGAAGCACTGCTTGTTTACTGTAGGAGTCACATCCCTGTGCTCTGAAGTTTATTGATAGGTTGGGCACCAGCCCTCCAGCATCCCTCTGGTTTTTGGGTGGGTTCTGTTTCTGGAAATTCCTTACTGTAGCAAGGATTGCAGACAGGATTTAAGGTGGCATCTCTGGTCAGCCATGCCCTGTGTGACTCTGCAACCTACTGCTGTTTACTCCAGTAATCAGTTCACTCAAATTTTCGATTAACAGACAAGCTAAAAGAATAGACTAAAACATGAGAAGTGCCTGAACATGAGAACACCGACTGAAAAGGATTAAGGGTAAGAGGAAAATTAAACTATGAACTGCTACCATCAGGTGATTATGCTGTAAATTTGTTGGCGATACAACATCTTAAGCTTATTTTTAAAATCTGCTTATTCTAGGTAGCTGCTTCATAGTTATAAAAAGAATTAGAATACATAAAGGATTTGTTTAGAATAGTACTTGAAGGTTATTTGAAATAATCTATTGAAATGTCTTGAAAAGTGAGCTGAAAGATTGGAACTTTTCAATGTAAAAGGCTAAATCTCGTTGCCCAGTATTTTTGCAGGGTTTCATGTGAATAACAAACACCTGCCAGAGCACATCAGTAAATGAACATGCTCAATACCCTTGCCTACCTGTGCCCTTGAATTCTCGTAATGAAATGAGGCTGTACTGAGCCCTCATGAAAGCTGATGGATCTGATTACTATAATAGGATAGAAAGAAACTTCCCCAGGGTAAGTAACGTTATTGATAAAACATGAAAATGTAATTATTTTTTTAATACTAGGTGCTTTTCAATCACCACCTGATGCCCTTGATGATTTTTTTTTTCTTTGCTTTTCCTTTTTTCTTTCTTTTCAGTTAATGCTGAGACATCCTCTGTTTGTGTCAAGGGCAGGTTTCTTTCATCTGTAGTTCTAAACCCAGTCAGAGCCTGGAAGGTACATTTTAAGCAGGCTGTGTAGCAGACTGCTTTTAGAAGGGTAACGTCTGTGCATTCTGTTAGCATGCTGCCACCTCTACTAATTTCAGAGTAGGAAAAAATCTTGCGGAATAATATTGCTCCTGATGAAAGCAAGAGCCATTTTGGAAAGTCTAAATTTCAGTATGTGACAGGCAGCATGCTACAAAATCCTTATTCCTGGCAGTTCCTGAGATTCTCACCTCAGTGATCTCACATGCTAAAGCTTCAGCTCAGCAACATCGGTTTTACTCAGTTACACATGACAACAGGAAAGCATTATCATCCTTGTCGCTTGTTTCACTGTTTCTAAGTCTTAAAAAGTGAAGTTGGCTTAACTGTTAGAATAAGTGAACCAGTACATCAGGGTATCTGGCAAGGTGTTCAAATGGAACAGAGCTGACATCTTTAAAGCTCTTGTTAAGGTGTGTTTCTGAAAGGAAGTCAGGAGTACCCCCTTAAGAAATACTTTCAAATTCTTTCAGAATTAGCCCTAAATTAGTCCAAAGGACTCTTCTGGATTGCTTAGAGAAACCAGGATCTGTTCAAGCTCTTGTTTGCTTGGGGAAACAGCTGCTAAGACAATTTGAAGCTTTTTTTTTTTTTCTTTTTCCTCCCTGACTTCAAAGCCTAATGATTTGCTTCTTGTAATTGCAACTATTTTATTAGGGGGTCTAAGAGTATTTTGCAGTGTATGGTAAGCATTCTATCATCCTGTAGTTCAGTCTGGTGGATTCCTACAAGGTAGCTATGCAGTGTTAAGGGGAGGAGGGGTAAAACAACAAGACTTTCCTTATACTGCACATGGCCTTTGCTGTGTGTATCTGATGGGGCAAGAAGACATTTTTGGCACAGAGCTTGTGTAATTGCCACTCCTTGCTGCCCTCAGTGTTTGGGGACATGGCTGGGACGTTGCTGCAGATGTGTCGAGTGCCAGAGAGGACTCGAGGCTGTGGCTGCCTGAGAATTGACCCCCAAAGCCCTGTCAAAGCAGCAGATGCAAATTCCTAGGCATACCTCATGCACAGTGATGCTTTTTGGTCTCAGTAGCTTTGACTTTCACTTTTATTAACAGGATTTTGCTCTCATTCTTGCCCCAAATTTCCTTCTGAATGCATTGATTTTGCTGGTGATCACTAGGAAGAGCTCCTGTGGGCTGGAAGACGTCCACACAAACTTGATCTCTCTGTGCACTGGCTTTTTGGACATCTCTGTGTCCTGTAACTCCCCTTAGTGTACATGGGGAGAGTGCTTCATACAGGATGAAATGACTTCTCATTAAGCTTGTAAAACTAGTGTCAGCAGGTTAGAAATCACCTGAGCATCTCTAAGCAATCCAGTGGGTAGAGCGTGGCCTGCACCCCTGTGCACATGTTACTTGTGGCTGGAAGTCTGCTGCCTTGTCCCTGGGGAAAAGCCCCTCTTCCCAGCTACCTCATTTCTTTTTTTATTTGCACTTTGTCGGGTTTGTTTGTTTGTTTGTCGTTTTGGTTTTGTTTTAAATTGCATTTTGTCCTTCAATATAAAACGAAAAGCAGACAAGAAGCAGGGCAGAACGATGCCATAGTCCAAGGACAGTTTAATTTCATTTTAAATGCGTGTTTCTGTACAAAGAGACCAAGGTTGATCTCCAGCTGCTGTAGAAAGTGAATAAAAGTTTTTATTACTTGAAAGTAACTATTATACTTGTAAATGAGAGAAGCAATTGAAAGACTGTCCTGACAGTTTTTAAATAGGAAAAAATCTGTTTTAAAAAAAATAGAAGACTGTGCTCTTTTAAGGACAGATCAAGTGGTTTTCTCTCTGCCTCTACTCTGCACTGTTTTGCCTGTGAACTTGATGCATTATCTCAACGGAGAGATTCACTGATTTTTCTGTAATATCTAATCTGGTCGCTTTTTTTTTTTTTTCCCCTCCCCATGGAGTTCCCCATTTACTTACCTACAGAGGAAAGACTGTCCAAATACGTACCCATGTTCCATAGCTGAGATTATGTACTTGTCCTTCTCTTTGAGATCTTCAGGTATGCAGGGTTTTGGTTATCTTGAAGAATTAAAACAAATGCGTTTTCTGCTGCTTCTAAAGGTGCTATTTTGACATTTTTAATTCCTTACACTGTGCTTGACTTCTTAAAAGTACCAACTTAAGCTGATAATCAGCCTGTGTTTATTTTCTCGGGGTTTTCTTTTTGAGTATTCAGTCCTTTTCTTTAAAAAAAATAAAAAAATCCCTTTTCATAAAGACAGCTTCCGAACTGTCAAAGGCCTTAATAATTCAAAATGTAATGGGAAAATGTTGCCTTTTTTCTTTCTTAGTAAAGGCAAACCCAGGAAATGCTTAATGGGAAACATTGTTCTATAATTTGAAGTAGCAGCTCATATTAACGTTGAATTAAGCGTAGCAAAGATTTTACTGGCCATGCACGAAGAGTAGGGATAAAACAATTGGCTCTTCATGTCTCTGCGGACTGTATTGATTAGCTGCTAATTCCAGAGCCTTCTATTGGCATCATGGTGGCTATTCTGTAAATATTAATCCTCTTGGTCTTGGTCCCAGGACCTGGCTCTGTGGTGTTCTCTGTATATTTGGGACACGATGACCCGAGTGGCTGCTGGAGCATCTGGACATTAGGCCAGGTCTGGGTTTTGCCTCAGGCCTCGTCCATTCAGCCCTTGTTTCAGAGGTGCGCTCACAGCTGGCGAGGTCTGTTCACCCCGTGGGTGCAGCTGCCCTGTGCTGCCAGTGGTCAGGAGGTAGGAGGAGGAAAGCCACTGGCTGCTGCCATCACTATAGTGACATCAGCTTGGTAGATCTGAGGAGAAAGCTCTTGTAGATGCAAGCTGTGGAGTAGAGACCTGAATCTGAGTCTTGTGTAGGAACTTGGTTGTCCTTATCATGCTGTCTTTTTTTTTTTTTTTTTTAATCTGTGTTATCAGTTTGGTTTAGGGATTTGTTACTTAACATTGCTAAAAGTTTATCCTCCCATGGAGGACATAAAGTCTGAAATGTCAGGAAGGATCAGGGGGTTGACGTTTAAACTCATCCCATCTCCAGACATCAGGTTACTGCCCTTTTGTAGGCTTCACAACCCCAGTGGTGTAGCATTTCTCGGGCTTGTTATTCTGAGAGCCCTTCAGCCTTTTGAAAAGAGCCCAGAGACTGCCTTGTCATTCTCCTACTTCACGTGTTGGGTGCTGCCCTCTGGACCATCCAAACTCATCCAGACTGTCATCCAGGAACCACGGGCTTGTGGCCTTCATAAGGAGTGTCTGTGTTACCTGCAGCACTGTCTGAAAAACAGCCAATAAATGAGGGACCACGGAGAACCCCCTAAGCTTTCAAATCCTCGATCCTTTTGTTTTAGGGAAGGCTGAAGAGTAGGACCATTAATTGTCTGACCTGTGCAACAGAGTCTGAGCCTTGCAGCTGCACCCTGACAGCATTGGTAAGGATAAGTCCATCCTGTCCTTTATAGAAGGGTAAGATATAAAGAAAGGTTTATGAGCTGAGTGTTAGAGAAGGTGTAATATTTTGTATTTGTTGTATTTAAATCTGAAAATGCTGGAAGCACCAGAACTAGTTCTGCAGGGCAGAACAGCAAGTATTGGCCTAAATAACTGTGGAGCTCCTGGCCACCTTGTTTTCCCCCCTCTGCTTTTTTTTTTTTTGTTTTTTTTTTTTTTAATTGTTTTTTGAGATTGTTTCCATTTTGCCTTCAACGGGAAAAAGCAAAATTTCTTCACATTAGATGCTCTACCTTTATTATTTTTTAAGTACTATGAATCTTGTAGGATTGGGCTAAAGAATTGAAATGCATACTATATGAACAATGACTAATACACAGTGTGACTTTGTACTGTACAAATACTCTAGTGTAAGAGAATGAAATAACTACATTGAGTAATCCAGTTATGGTACCTGTATTCCACGAGCCAACTGATAGGACGGAGGGTGTTGGAATGTAACGCCACATTGCTGCTGCTCTTGTAAACATTCAGCATTCTGTCAAATCTAAGATCTTGGTAATTATGGTCAACATATTTTGCAGCTTCTTCTACAAAAAATACAGTCAGTGTGGTGTGGTAGAAACACTCACCTGATCTTATTTACCAGAGCTGGCATGCAGCATGACAGCAAGGTTTATGCCCATCATCCAGCTGTCATACTTTGACTTCTGTGTTACGGATGTGTTTACTGTTACAGGCTTTTTATGTGCATATGTTTTCTGTGGGTCTTTTTGTGCTTCGTGTGGAAGTGGAGTTTCTGCTTTTATTTGTTGGTGTGCCCACCCCAAAATCTTCCGGTGTTGCTGTAGAAATGAATCCATGAATTGCTTGGGGCAAGGCTTTGGAATGTTCTCACTTGAGTACGCTGAGTTACTTCTGTTAAAACCGGGGAAAAATAAGACAGAAATGCTCTTTGGTCTCTATCAAACTATGCAATACCACGCATCGGAGAGCTGAATTCCTTGTGATACAGAAGATGTATGGCTTTTGTGTCCTGCCAAATCCAGTCCTTGGTGCAAGGTTAGGAGAACTTGTACTCAGTGGGTGCCCAAGAATCTTGCATCCAAATTGACTCTTGTCCACTGGTTTTCCTCCTCTCCCCTGTCAGTTCATTAGGTGTTATGACTCTGAATAATGTGCTGTCAAATTGTATCCCTCCTGTCAGTCTTGTATTGTTGATTGGAGCTTGTCTTGTAAACCTGCCTGTGGCTTCCCTGCTGGAGTAAGTGAGGAGCCACTTCACGATGTTTGCATCTCTTTGCTGTAGAGCATGTCAGGCATTTTGGGTTTGCTGTGCCCCTCCAGGTAGGTCTTGTTTTATATTCCTGTGTTGTTCAGTTGTGGGTCTGGTACTTACAGTAAAGAATACGTGTGTTGTCTCAAATCCAGTCCAGCTAAGTTTTCATTTCCACCGCTCGTGGGTGTGAGTTTGATTTTTGCTGCTTCCATGGCAATTCAGGGATAAATGCCCACGTGGTCAGGACTACTGGTAAAGGTTCTTTGTTCTCCCGTTGCTTTGTTTTTTCTAGTGAAGTTTGTTCCTTCTGTTCCTCTTCTTCCCCCTGTTAAATACCAATAAAATTGGTACACAGTTTTCCCCTGGTTCTACATCCTGTGAGTAGCTCTCCTCCACCAGTTGATCATGTCTCCTCACCTCTACACACATTCTTCTCAGTAGTTTGCCTAGGTCTGTCATTTACTTTACCCACCTTGTACCTCACACTGCTTCTCCCTCCTCATTCCGTTTCCCATTTTGTCTTTCTTTAATGCAGGTTAACCTTGATTTACTTCTCTGGTTTCAAAAAGGGGTTTCAGTCCGTAACACGGAGACAAACAGAAAATCTCTCTGCAGATGTCTGTGTCTATTCTATTCCCTCCCCAGCACAAACAGTGTAAGGGGTTCAGCCTGTCCCATTCCTATGCCCAGGTTTTTCCTAGTGCTAGGCAGAACAAAGCCTGAAGGTGTTTCTTACTTCTTTTGGTCATTGAAAATATTTGGAGATTTTTCTCCTTTGGAGGTAGCCACTACCAGTGAGGAGCTGGCATGTGAGAGGGTTGTTATGCTTCCATATTCAGTATTTTTAATTGAGGAACACATAATTTATTTTGGGGAAAAATGTAAATTTTTTTTGTATTTGTATGTCAAAGTGGCCTTTATAGGAAAAGCACACGAAATATTTAGATTAAAATTGCTTAGTTGTGTAATTCTAGTGGGGATTTTTGTATTGACAGGGTTTCTATGCATTTTTCAAAATATACTTGCTGTTTTGTGTTAGAATTATTGGAAATATTTTTAAGAATGTGTATTACCACATTTTCCATGGTTGATCCCTTTAGTATCATTCCTTTTGAATACTACAAAGACTTTAATTAACCCTGTAAATTAATTTTCCCCCACAAATACGTGCATTAAGTCAATATAATGAGTTATAGCATGGGTATGTAGCTTTAAGGGAATAAGCCTAGTAGTGTAGCTTAATTATGGAGAGAACTTGGAGAAGGGCAGTACACAGTGTTTCAATTGCACTTAAAAGACTTAATTAGCAAATTAAGTTTTTGCTGTACCTCCCTGGGATTTTTCAAACTGTTTCCACCCTATATAGTTTACACTCAAGCATTATTTAAATGTGTCCTATTTGTGCAGTATGCAGTTCTCCTTCGTTCTGTCGGGATAATACTAATGGTAACAGACAGGAAACGTTTTGGAAAGTGCGTGGTATCCTAATGGATATGACATGAGTTGAGGGAGGGGAAGAGAAGAAAATGAGATCCATTAGTGTATTTTTCCATTTAATTATGTATGTTTTTACATTAGCTGAGACTATCTGAACTTACAGTTGAAATGTAAGTAAAATTAGCAGTTTGGGGGTGGAGCGAAATGAAGGGGTATGCAGAACTACAGGCAAAAGTACCCTTGAGTTGCACTGCAGTGCAAATGCCTTGACTGCCTATGCAAATGATACCTGAGTTTGATCTGTCAGACCCTTCTGTTACTGCTCTGATTTTACTTTCTCTTCTTGAGGTTTTATTGTAAGGTTTGCTGAGTAGGACCTTCCCAGGAATGTTGTCAACTGACACTTGGGTTTTGTCATGTTCTGTTTTGTATTTTAATTTTTGGGTTTGTTTCTGTGTCATAAGAGATCCCACATCGTTCATAGGTTAGTGTAAGTGCAAGCTTTTAGCTGTAGTACCGAACAAACTTTGCATGCTACTACGGATTCTCATAATTGAAGAAAAATGTGCAATTTTAATGGCACTTTGACCTACTGCTGAAACACTGGGTTTTGCAATGGAACAAACTCTTGACAACTGAAAACACTCTGTGTCTACATTAGACATTTTGAAAGTGAAGAAAAAGGCAGTTACTCCAACTGTACCCACAGATAATTTGGTATTGATTTTATTTTTTTTTAATCTATTTTTAAAGTTTGATGATCTTAGAAAAGTACACATTTCCTGGTTTACTTTAGTTGGCATAAATCACCCAGTGCAGAGTCTGGTCCACCTCCATCCATTTATTTTCTTGGAGTAGTTGCACATAAAATTGTAATGGCAAAGCAGTAAAGCTGTAGGTTACTGACCAGTAACCTCCCTGGCAGAACTGCTTTGTGGCTCTCACACGATGTGAAAAGGGACACGAGAATTTTCCTGAATTAAGTAGCACTCGCTTCTTTCACGTGTTCAGTATATGTTGGGTGACTAAAGGGAGGTTCCCTTTTTAAGTATTTGACTTGTGCTTTGGGGACTTAGTTGCCACTGTGCAAATTGTGCTGTAATATTGTACTAAGGATCAGTGAAAGTGTTTTATCTTTTTTAATGTCGTTTGTATTTGACCGGGTTTTATAAATGTAAGAAAACAGAGTGTTGTATTTTGACCTGAAATTTGCGTATGGTAAGAGTAACTTTGCTTTATGTATTGGAGGTTTGTTCAGAACTTGAATTATTTTATAGAAGGGTACAGACCAAAATTAATTGTCTTAAAGGTGTTTAATAAACTAACCAAATAAAACATTGATGGTTTGAAAAACTTGTTAACTGTTCCTTATGCTTTTTTTTTTCTATTTTTAAAAGAAAATAAAAATGTAGTTGGAGATTTTTCTCTCAAGGTCTTACAAAAAATTAAAAAAAAAAATAGTAGTAGGTTTTATAAATATCATCTCCCATGAGTTATCTGTTTTATTATTAAACACTCCTACATGCCAAAAGTTTAATCGAAGGGGAAAACCCAAAGGAAATAAATGGAGGAGGAAAGGCTAAGGAAATAAGGGGAGGCGGGAGCAGTCCCGCTCCAGCTCTGTCTGTGCAGTAAGTGCTGTGGCCGCTGGGCCATGGGTGTTGCTGATGGCCTCTGGGAGAAATGGGAGTGGGAAGGAGCTTCTGCTCACCTGGCAAAGCTCTCGCAGTTGTTGGAAGGTCTCCATTCTCCTCTACAGTCACCTTCACTCGTCCCCTTCACAAATACTGCTGCTTTCATGTGACCTTTAAAAGCAGAGGAGAAAAGTATGTGAAGCATAACCGCTCCCAAGGGCGGGTACGAGCAGCTCGTTCCAGGGCTGCCAGATATCTGTCGACCCTCAGTTGCACCATGGCGTGCGTACGTAACCTCTGCAAGTTCAGAGATCTGGACTTTTTTAAGATGCCAAGCAGCTGCACCTTGAATTAAGCCATATGCTTCCTTCGTGCTGGGCTTCTGCCCTTACTGTTGTACCAGCCATTGCTTCTGGTGGTAGTGCTGTCTCTGTTGAGACAGAAGAGACAGAGCTTTCGATGGGTAACAGGAGGGATTCCATCATCTGCGATTATGGGTTGGAGCATGATGACAGCAATAAACTCAGCCACTGCCATAGTCCTGGACCTTTCCATCTTCAGGAAAATGAGTTATTTCACCCAGAGGTTTGTCTACCTTTCTTAAATAAAAGCACATAGAGGCAAGGTCACATGTGAGGTGGGAGACAAGGAGAAGCTGAGGTGGGGGGTAGCTTGGGCAGGGGGAGTGAAGGGGGAAGGCAGCAGCACCACAGCTTCAAAGCAGAGGTTGAAGCTGGGTAAGGTAAACATGTATTCCAAAAGAGATGGTGGGTATTAGAACAGAAAGGTGGATATTTGCTCAATAAATCCTTTTCTTCCTTATTTCAACAGCCATGCAAAGTGAGGCCCAGGTCCTGAACCACCAGCCAGTTTGGTGCAGAGAGCCTGAGGCCTCCAGTGTAAACACGTGCTGATGATAGGGAATCTTGTGTTGATTTACTCTTGTTGCTGGTGTTCCCATGGTTATGGGTGCGTAGATGGGCTCTGCCATATCTCCCCTGTCTTACTGAGTCTTGGAAACAAAGAAAGCAGGATGAACTTGGACTTATCTTTATTCCACAGCCTGGAATCCGAACAGAAGGGGAAGAGGGTTGCTGCCTGGTTTGCTTTACCTTTTATGCACAGAGGAGATATAATTTGAAGTTTTGATTTCTTCCTCTTTTTACCTCCTCTTTTTGGGGGGGTGGGGTGTTATTTTGGTTTGTTTGTGTGTTTGTTTGGTTTGTTTGTTTTCTAAAATACTACAGAGAAATGCAGACACAGTTCCTGAAAGAGGATTTTCTGCCGAGGCTCTCAGCGCCTAGGAGCAATGCATCCCTGTGCCTCCTGAATTGCAAGGTACTTGCCAAGAAGGCTAGGTACCAAATTTACACAACAGGATTTGTGACTCTTGTGATGTCTGTGCCACAGGGAATCATAATTGTCCGCAAGCTTCTACCCCAGTCTGAGAAGTGACTGTCCCACCATCTTTTTCCTGACAGGAGTGTGCTGGGACAGGTGATGAAGTTGGCAGAGGCTCCCTGCAGGTGGGAGTGCAGTGGAGGTGTTTGGGTGTATGAGCAGCTCTGGCTTTGCTGAGCCAGGCTCTTCCCAGGGTACATGTGGCATCTGTGTCCTCTGCATAGGCTTTCACCAGACTGAGCTTTCCAAGTGAAGATGAGAAAGGAAGTGATACGAGAAGGACGAGAAACTTTTCAGAGCAGTTAACTGGCTCCTGGCCTCCGGAGTCTCAAATGAAGCAGTGATCCCCACTTTTTCACTAAGCTTGGTGTTGCTAAGTCAGTCCTTTGTCCTAACTATAACTGGAAACAGTAAAATTAACTGAAGAATTAATTGCTGTTCAGAATTCAATACAACCCTTTCCTTTTTTTCTGGAAGCTTCTGTAAAGTCAGAGTCAAATTAATGCAGAGTCCACAGGGTCGGGTGGGAAAGGTACAAATCATTTGAGATGGATGTTGTTGTCGTCACTCACCAGATTTTGCTGCTCTAGGTGAAGCCAATGGCAGCAGGATTGGACCTATTATTTTTGCTTTTTCTCCAGTGTATTTGGACACACGCAGGCCAGGCTCTGTCACGTGTGGCTTTTACGGAATCATGAACCCCAACATCTTGGGCTGGGCTGAAGGAGTTGGCTAATGGTGAATTTACGGTAAAAGCAAAATGTATTTTTAACCACCAGGATATGCTTATCATCAGGAAAGGGCAAGCAGCACTCCTATCTCTCCAGGGAAGGGGAAGTGTTGAGCGTGACTTTAGATTTTTCCAACTCCTTTCCAAACTCTGAAAGGTTTTTTTTTCTTGCTGAGAGATGTCATTGGATTAAATGGGGGAGTAAAGTAGACATCAATCCTGGGTCACAGGTGAAAAATATTAAATTCCAGGCATGCAGTGTTTTTCCATTGCATGTGATGTACGTTCAGGAAAGACCTTTGGAAAGAGTGCTTGGAACTGAGTCTCTTTTGCTTTATAAAATATACTCAGTGCCTATCCAGAAGCTTTTAAATTTTCAGAACAGCTTTGATGTTTTCTGCCTTAAAGACGAAAGCAGATTCCCCTCGCAATCCCCTACCCTGTTGTCTCTGGAACAAGCAGCACAGCAGGTGTCTGCGAATTGTGTGCTGCTTTTTGGCTTGGGTGCTTTGCTCAGAAAGGGGCTGGATATTCCCCTCACTTGCTGCAGTGCCTGTTTGAACCCTGCCACCTCGGGAGAGCACCCAGGGACGCCTGTCCTCGGCTCCTGAAGTGAGCGCAGGGTTCACCTTACCAGCAGCAGCAGGGCCCTGACATTTTCCAGAGCCTGCGCTGCTCCCCAGTCCTTAATCCTGCCCCGGGACTGGAAAAGCCTTTCAATGAGACACGTTGCAGTCAGGGCAGCTAGACAGGAGGGGTTTTGCTGATCGTGTACATACCCGCTTGCCTGTTTCAGTCAGTGGTAGGAGTCACAAAGGAAAAAAAGTCCTTTGAAATGCTAAAAGCTGCCTGACCAAAAAGACAGGCTGAGGGTGTTACCAGGGTGCCTCTACCGTTCTCACATTCAACCAGTGCTGCTGCCCACCTCCTCAAAACCCATCTTGCCTGTCCTCCCGTAGGTGCCGTCTTCAGCTGCAAGACCTCCCTCTTAGCACCCATTCCAGGCTCCCTCCTGTTCTTCCCCCGCGCCCCCTTCTCTGAGGATGATTGAGTCCTTAATGCTCCTAATCAAGGTCTTTTTGGCAGTCTCTGATTTAAAAGCTGTAGTTCATACACTGAAATAATTGCACAGTGCTGTAGCACTGGCTGCAGTCTCCACACCATGAGAAGGCTGGGCAGTGGGTTAGGTGTGACCCCATGGCCTGCTGTCAATGCCTGCATGCAGTTCACCTTGGTTTTTCTTTCACTGCTGGATGTAGTGACCTCGCCGGTAAACTGGGAGGGCTGTGCCGTGTTGCTCCTCCTGGCTGAGTGGGTTTGTCCTAGATTTCTTCTCCTTGATAAGCTTGTGTCTGAGGGTGAGTCACCCTGGGTGCTGGAGAGAGGGAGATGACTGCTCTGTCTGAGACCTGAATGTCTCCTTGGGAAGGGCCTATCTCTTTCCATCAGCTGCCTGTGGAGCTGCAGGCAATGCTGTTCCCTGTGAAGGGCTTGGACATCAGGTGGGGCGATTCTTTGCTTCTTGCTATCTGTGCTTCAGCAAGTTTCGCTGATTTGCAATTGAATCTTCTTTCATGTTGGTTTTAATTACTCTTTCAGTGCCCCATACTATAAAGTCATGCTGAAGAATCTGTTTTTGGGCTTTAAATTAATCTCCTGCTCATTTCGGCTGCATCTGTGCTGTTCTCCTTGCTGTCGTGGTGTGAAATATTCGGGGAGAAATGTGAAATTCCCTCATCTGAAAGTATGTCATGTACCACATCTTAGAGCTTGCCATGAGGCACAAGAACGTTCCTGGCTCTACCTGCTTTGAAGAGCAAACAAAGGAAAGCTGCAAGCACCACGTTGTCTGGTCTTGGCAGATGCTTTGGAGACCAGCCCATTTTCATGGAAATTAGGTTGCTACTATTAGTTTATTTTTTGTCGGGATCTGAGTGATTCTTCAATCATTTTTCCATTTTCATAAAGCAGTTTGTGAATCACACACACGTAAAATGAAGGAGTTAGCAAATGCTGTTCCCTTTGATGTACAGTAGCCTTCTCATTTTTGTAACTGCTCCCTGGAATTTTCTATCTTAATATATTTCAATGAAGGTTGGAAAACACCCCCACACACACACACACTACCTTGTACTTGTTTAGAGAGAACAGGAAGGTTGTGCAAGCTAAAATTCAGCTGTGAACCAGTTTTGTTTTACTGATTGTGTAACCCACGCGTTAAGAAATGAGATGAGGAAAGGGCTGAGAAAGAACCCTCTGAAACAAACACTTCAGGGGTGGGGCCATAGCTAAGGTTAAACAGTCCCTGCTCAGAGAAACGTGCTGGACGCACTGCTTGGTACATCAATAACATTATGCCATCATAATACTTTCCTAAGTTGGAAAAGTGGCTTCAACTGCAGGCACGTTCCATTTGTTTCCATTCAGAGATGTGGTCTCAGCATCAGAAACAAGAGCATCACTGCTTGCTTCAGTGTTTGCAGCATTGCCCAGCTTTTTTTTTTTCCATGCTGAATGACATTTTATATTCTCCAGATATTAGTCTGGTGATTGACATAAACCAAAATCTAGTAATTTCCTGTTACCTGCTATTAACTGCCCACTCCAGCTTTGTGGACTCCTGTTTTTTTCCTTAGCCTAACCTCTTCCTTGGAGCTGATTTAATTAAAATGGCACCACCTTCAGACCCTGCTATGAGATGACAGATGCTCTTTGGATTGGCTTTTCATTGTACAAACACACTATTATAAAGATCTCAAAGATTAACCTTTTCTTGCCTAAAGGGATGCTGATAATAGCTTAGGGATAGCATAGCTGTTGCCTATTTTATCCTTGAGTTTGAAAAGGAAGGTATAATATTATTCCAATTTTTTTCGTATCTGTAGAAATGAAGTTGAACTAGGTGTTTTCTCTGCATTCTTTCACTGTCTTTGGCAGTGGGGTGAGACAACATCTTCCTAGAGGATTTCTCTGGGACGTTCAGTTCTGTGGATGTACTTTGGGTTTGTGGTTAAATAGAGAAATGTCCTCTCTTGCTTTATAATTGAATTTAACCATTTGGAAGAAAACAGTTATCTGAGTTGCAAAATGCTAGAATAATGCTGTTTAACAGAGGAAACAGCCATCATCACGGCTACAGGCATCTGTACTCCTGTGCTGGTTTTAGAGAAATCTGGAAGGAAGGAATGTGCCCTAACATTTCTTGGACTGAATCAACACGTTGTTTCCAACTTGCGATGTCAGTGTTGCTCTTGGGGTTGACTCTGAGTTATAAGCAGCATAAAGATAGCAATGTAAGGTCCCAGTCCAACAAATATTTAGAGTGATGCTTAGGTTTTGTATTTGCAAAACCATCAGTCTGACTTTGTGAGGCCCCTGGGAGCAGAGCAGACCTCTAGACAGGGAAGTGTTACTCGGACCTGGAATGACACATGGTCAAAAGCAGAACAGATCAGGAAATACTGAAAATTTGGAGGACTAAGGGAGTGCGTTCTCAGCAGAGCTTCTCACAGATTCTTCCACCACTCCTCCACTGTACCAGTTTTTTAAAGAGACCTGAAAAAAAAAAGTAGTTCTTGCCAGTCTGGGTGACTCCTATCACAGCTATGACAGGTTTATTCCATTTGCAAGTCAAAACAAGTTTCTCCTCTCTCTTGAAGGTACATAATTATCAAGATGATCCTTATTGCTACACCCGTTACCACTGCCTATAATCTTTGGGTATTTGCACTTTCCTGGCACAGTCCTGATTGGCAAAATAAAGCTTGCATATGTGATAAGCTTAGTGTAAGAGGCTCTTTTTATTAGCGCTGGATGCCATGAATCAGAATGATTAAGTGATTCGTCCAAAGCACAAAGGAGATGTAGTGTTTTTGCACTCCAGTCCTGCTAAATCATGAGTGTTGCCAAAGTCACAAATATTACTGAAAAATGTTAAATCCTCATCTTGTCAATACAATCTGTTTCTGTTTATACTGGGGGCCTCAAACCTTAACCTTTGGGTTTTTTTCCTAGAAACTTGAATTTATGGTAGTTTAAATTTTCTCCAGGACATAAAAATGTCAGAAAGGTAGTAGTTCTGTTTGGACAATATATTTTTTTGAGCCAGGAAAGCATCTAAAACTTTATCTGCTTTCCTCAGTTAATTGCTTTTCTTACTTGGGTCAACAGCAAGTAATGTACCTGCTGGTTATCAGCTAGTGAACTGCAGGCAGCAGTTAGGAGCAATAATGCTGGTGAACTATTACAAGAAACTCAGCAGAGATAAGACAAGTGCTCTAGCAACAAGGACAGAGAATGCGTCCTTGGTGGCCTCAGTTCTGGTTCTTGTCCTTCTTTGTACCATCTGTGTGACTGGCAG
Source organism: Ceryle rudis (assembly GCA_033439905.1). Taxonomy (NCBI): domain Eukaryota; kingdom Metazoa; phylum Chordata; class Aves; order Coraciiformes; family Cerylidae; genus Ceryle; species Ceryle rudis. The sequence goes on from JAAGNO010000263.1 coordinate 46,398, forward strand.
GCTAGAGAGACGCAGATCTTTGAACATGTCAGAAAGTCATTCAAGATCATCCTCTGATCTCTTGACTTCAAGTCAGCTCATTCCTTGGAGAAAATACTTCTGTCTTGTTCTCTGTTTTTAGATAGGAGAAAACAGAACCAACTGGTCTGCAGCACAATGACCAAGAGGCTCTCACCCCTCCTTAACAGGGGCTGTTCAAGCACCTTCGGTACGTCTAGATGTTATCTGGGGAGCAGAGCCACCCTGACAGGGTGTACACTGGGGAAGGGAGGAAAGGCTGCCTGTACAGGTGGCTGATACCATGACGGTTGGAAGGACTTTGCTTAGAGATTCTGACACACAGAAAAGCCTGCTCTCAGATGACTTGTGTGTGAGGTAAGTGTAATTTTTTTCACTACTCCTGCTCTGAAACTCCCGTAGCTGCAGGGGCAGATGGATATCTCCTTTTGCCATAGAGCCCAGCAAGATGCAAAGAGATCTTCCATTTAATGCTTCAGTGCACAGTGATGCTGCTGCAAGGAGGAAGTATGAACAAGATGAAACTGCTCCAGCACCTTTAGCCCTCCCTGCTCACTCTCTTTGCTTTTCTCGACATTTTAATCCTCTTCTACTGCTCAGCAGAAATATGCAATATTCTCCAGGGAGATGAGCCTTGTGTGAATGCCCCTGAGCTTGTGGTGGCTGGAGGAAGGCTGAGTCCCTTCTCTTAGAAATTTAAACAAGCCTCTTCTGTAGATTCACACATTTCAATTTGCTTTCACAGGGCTAGTTGGTGGCAAGTGACACCGTAACTTCCTCTGAGACTTCTCACTCAAAGCATTATGCAAATTGTACATAAACATACTCTCACCATGTGAGAACCTATGCCTCAATGCCATTTTTGTTGCCATCCTGGGGCTCACAGTGCCATGTCCTACCAGGGGTCCCCCAAGGCACGTACCAAACCTGGAGCATCCCCAAAGGGTAGAGAATTTAGGAACACTGGTGGCTCACGAAATTTCCTGGGCTCAAGCTTACACTCTGAAACCCTCCCACTGCAGCATCCAGCACATAGCAGTGGGGTTATTCTGCCACATCTGCATCACTGTGGCTCTGTCCAGAATGGAGCTGCCCTAACCCAGGCCCTGGGGGAACCCGCAGCAGCCTCTCAGTGGAAAAAAACTCCATATGTGGCTGCTGTCTCAGGCTGAGATGACCTTGCTCCCAAAACGGGCTGGGATGCTGCCTGGGTGGGCAGTGCAGGATAGCTCCACATATCCTACTCTCTGGCACTGGCAGGTGGTGCTGGCCAGGGCCCAGCCTCCACACCAGAGCGAACACAGCCAGGGCCAGAAGTTCCTGGGGATGCCATGGTGTTGCAAACACACATAGCCTTGGTCATGTACTGTGCACCAAGTGCATCTGTCTCTCCACTGCTTGCACACGGTGCCAAATCCTACTTCCTCTGATGCTTTTTCAGTATTAGCATGGCAGGTCATATGTCTGATGGGTGCAGGGACAGGGAAGTCTCTTCAGAGACTTTAGCTTTGTGTGCATCTGGCTGGGGTCTGCTCTCTCTCTGATGCTCCTCCTGGGCCCTATTCTAGTCTTTTCTTCCATTCTTTTGTTTTTTCCTCCTTTAGAAGAGCTCAGCAGAGCTGTACCTACAGATCACCATCAGTGAGCACCCTCTGGGACTGCTGCTCTCTTTGCTTCCTCTAAGATCATTATTCTTTGGGTTGCCATGCTGGAGAAGGAAACTGCAGTGTCACCCAGACCTGTGACTTTTGGGACTAAAGAGTAATTGGTTGTGATTTATAGCCTGAGCCTTAAATAAAAGGACCTGACTCCACGCTTCATTTGTGCCAGTTAACAGCCAGTTACACTGAGAGTTCTGTGCACACTACTTTTGTCTTGCTTTTTCATCCCAAATTTGATGTAGCTTTCATGTTGCTTTGTGTAATAATGCCAGCAAAGAAAGGCTGGAGGGCTTGAAGAGCTGAGGAAGGTTTGCTTCTCCAGTTCCTGTTATGGAGGCAGTAACTTCTACAAGGGTTGAGGGAACAGGCAACATTTACAGTCACTGCTCAAACCAAGCTTTCAGGCCATGGGCACAAGTAGGAAGTGGCTGTCCCAGCTCCCCAGCTATTGAGGACCTCTGCTCTCATGCATCCAGAAAAGCCACAGGCAGTTCTCATGCACTACTCTGAGAACAACTGGACTGTTTACACCACCTTTGCCTGGAGTGGATTTACATGCCCTGCATTCAAGCCTTAGTTTATTTTGTAGCAACCTCCAAGTGCAGGACATCCCTCAGTAACCATCTTGCCTGAAGTGACTTCATAGAATCACACAGGATCACAGAATGGTTTGAGTTGGAAGGGACCCTTCAAGGTCATCTAGTCCAACCCCCCTGCAGGGTGCAGAGATATCTGCAACTAGAGCAGGTTTCTCAGAGCCCTGACCAACCTCACCTGGAATAGTTCTAGGGATGGGGCATCTACCACCTTGCTGGGCAACCTGGGCCAGGGTCTCACAACCCTCAGTGTAAAAAATGTCTTCCT
>JAAGNO010000264.1:0-16586 GCA_033439905.1 Ceryle rudis
ATACTGGTTTTGTTTATATTTATATATATTCCATTTTATTATTATTATTAATTTAATTTCCATGAAAGCTGTTTAAGTTTCCTTTTCTAATCTCTTTCTTCCTTATTCCCTCTCTCTTCCCCTTTGGGGAGGGAGAGGAGTTAACAGAGAGCATCTGTTATAGGTCTAATGGGCTGCCCTGACCCTAAACCATGACAATGTTCTATTATTTATTCTCAGTTTGTGACAGATATGATTATGTTAATTTAGAAGTATTTTTTGCAAAGAAGAAAAAAAAAACCAACAACTGTACAGAATACCTGTTTTCCAGGGAGGCAGATCTGTAGGTAGAGATATTAGATCACATTTCAATTAAAAACATTTGTACTTACATATAAGATGCAGCCTTCTTGTGATCATAACTAGGGATTTATCTTTTGGAAGAGTGTTTTCATGGCAGAGTCGAGAGGAGCAAGATACATAGACTACATAGAGTCTCAAAACTAATTTGTTGTTACCATGATATTAGAGTATTTTATGGGTCTGATCACTGCGTGCATCTGCACTGTAGGATATCTACTGCATTTTATTGTGTATCCCACAATGCATTTTTCTCTATTACCCCTCTTATCCATCTCTTTAGGACTTAATGGTTTGATAACTGAGTTACTGATCATTGCTACATTTTGGTTTTCTAGCTTTTTATAAAATTGCAGCTGTTTTTCTTCTCCCCTTTAACTAAATGCTACTAAGATCATCTTATCACATGCTGGATTTTAGCAAGGACCTCTGGAAAGTTAGAAAAGATAGGCAATATATAAAAGAAGATAGGGCAGGTTTTGGTTAAAAAGATCTTGAGCCTCAAGGGGAGTGGAAGGGAATATCCTTAGAAAAACCATGCTTGAAAATCAGACTTGACCTGGAGGTTGAATTGTTTTCTACTAAGTCATTCATAAAGTTGTGTTCTTCAAAGAGTGTTTGATAGCATATCTATTTTGCATTTAGGCCACTACCGTATGCTTTGCCTTGTATAGATTAAATATTCTTGAAATAAATTTGAATCTCATTTTAAATTATAAATAGAAGAGAGTCATTAAGCTATTGTGAACAACAACATGAAGTTTTCTGGTTTGTAAAGGTGTGGTTAATTTTTGAAACATGGATGTACCTGTGTATCCATGAGGCATCATAACATAGGAATAGGTATATTGCATTGAATCGTAGAATCATAGAATGTTAGAGGTTGGAAGGGACCTCTAGGAGATCACTGAGTCCAACCCCCTGCCAAAGCAGGATCACCTAGGGCATCTCGCACAGGAACACATCCAGATGGGTTTTGAAGGTCTCTAGAGAAGGTGTTTCTCCAATTTGACAAACTGTTTTGAATTACATATTTATTAAATATATGGATAAAACCAGACATCCTGGAAGACTGGTTGGGTCTCATTCTTCTACAGCTTTATTAATAACCAGGTGTCATAGTTTAGCCTCTGCTGGCAGCTAAACACCATGCAGCTGCTTACCCACCACATGCCCCCTTCACCCCTCCTCCTGTGGGATGGGAAAATCACAAGGAAGAAAAAAAGGTGAGACTCTGTGGATTGAGATAAGGACAGTTTAATAAAACAACACAGAGAAAAGAAAACAGTACTAATGGTAGTACTAATAAAATGTTAGTGTGTGATAGGTGTGATTGGTCTAAGGGGCCGCCCTGAATCGTGACAATAGGTTATACCTGTGCCCATGACACCACTTTCCCTGCTCCAGCCACACTGAAGCTCCATGCTGAATCAAGTTGAAAACAGATGCCTCCACCCTGGGCCAGCCCTTACCTTATATAGGGTGCATAACATCAGTATGGTATCAAATATCCCGCTGGCTGGTTCAGTTGTTTATTCCATCTGTGGCCCCTTCCAACTGCTCGGGCCAGCAAGTTATGATAATTAACCCAAACCGAACCCAGGACACCAGGATGATGACTTAGAGTTCATATGAAATCTGTGGATGTAGCCAGTTATCCCTGAACGATACTTCCACTCTGATAAGTTAACTCAGTGCTCAGGTTTTTCAGACAGTGTTAAGTAAGTGTTGGGTTTTTTTCTGCAGCATACTTTGGGACCTTGCTTATGACACTGTCACATGAGAGTCTGTCTAAAGACTTACTGAAGATATATGATATCCTCTATTACTTCTGAATCAACAAAGCCTCTTATCTTTACAAAAGTAAGACAGATTGACTTGACAAAAATAATTCTTGACCAATAACTATGCAGGCTGCCATTCAACTCTTTGTTTCTTCTAAGTGTCTTCAAAGAGTGTATTTGAGGAAGATACAATTAATCCAGTATTTTATCTACAGCAATGGGTTTAAGTCAGTTTACAAGGTGTAATATAAAAATCTCATGCAATGATGCTCCCCTGATACATCTTGGGGATATCAAGTCACTGAGTTTTGGAACTTCCTCTTGCTAAGAAGGGATACAAACCATGCTTTAGCACAGCAATTCTTAGATTAGTAATACACTCTAAATTTAACCAGGTGATTTTTATTTTACATTAGTGACTACAGAATAAACTTGATAATCAATCCCATGATCAAAGAACTGAAGTAACATAATAGTTTACTGAATCATAGGACATATTTTGAAATGGCACACTTAATTTTGTCTGTTTTCCCTTGGGTACAACTCCTTTTTCTACAAAATGTAGATCTGATAGAATTAGTTCTGATCTTCACAGTCCATTAAAAAAAAAAAAAAAAAAAAGTTTAACTTTTTGAATGTGTCCTATGTTAGGAAATTTCTCTTAACACCTTTTGTTGGTATGTATAATTGGGATGGATACATCTCCTGCTTTATATTCTCTGGAAAAAAACATAGTAAAATATTTAATCTTTGCTAATACCATGAAGAAACTGGGAGATAGAGTCCTGTTTATGTAAATGGTATTCTGGTAAAAATCATGTGTTCTTAGCCAACAAGGAAGAACAAACAATACATGCAGTACATAAAACCTAAGAGATGTACTGTTCGCCAAGAACAAAAATACATCTTAACCACAGATCAAGGAATAAAGAGGTTCAGTATAGCTCATCATTAGGGAAATGAAAGCCTTGAAATAGGTGCAGTAACAGCTTTGTGTGTGTGCATTCAATGCAAACAAATACCAGGTGAAATACCAGTTTATAGATATATTAGTATGAGTAAGGACTGAAAATGTCTCTTGCACAAGAGTAAAGTTTGTTCCAGGCACATGGAAAAAGAGATAAGATGCATGAGTGGAGATATAATTAGGTAGCAGCTTCATTAAGGTAATTTTTATAGGAATCTCTTGCAATAATTTTGTATTTTGTGCAGTTCATGATTCCTCTCATAATAATTCTTACAGGACAGAAAGCTCCATATCACTTAATGTTGATATCACTTAATCACAGTACTCAGTTCCTATGTGGGACCCGGTTAATTTCCCTTTTTCTGAAGTTTTTGGCTTGGTTTTGTTAGATCAGTTAGCAAGGGATTACAAATTCATTCCCAAACTGCTTTTGAAGGTATTTCACCTTAAGTCAAGTTTCCACTGCAGTTTTTCAGAGGACTAGATGCCCATGCCCTGTGGAATAACACCACTTACTAGATAGCCAGCTCAGAGAAGGAGTCCAAATTTCATAAACTACTTAGTTCTGAAAATTCTGATACTTACTTAACATTGACCCTAAACAGGTATGTTAGCATTTGGAAAATTTAGTCCTCACCTGTGATTAATATTATTGTCAAGTTAAATATATATATATTTTTAATGCAGTCTTTTTGTTTCCTAATGGCTCATGTATTTCCTGGGTGTATATTTACTGACATAACATATACAGGCTTTCCATGTCCTAGGTATGCATGTTGTCTATCACAGAATTTAGGAGTGGAAAATAACTATTTTCTCTAAACATCTTGTTCCCTTCATAAGGAGCTTGAAAGAAAATTCTTAAAGATCCCAAACTGTCCCTAGTATTTGGTTACTTCCCAGCTGCTAAACTGTTTTGAAATACATTTTAATACCATACAACATCTGTCCAATGATGTTCTAAGGAAGAACTGGAAATAAATATTTGCCCTTACTTTCCACTTCTTTTCCTCTGTATTTTATCTGCCTGTTTGTATGCAGAACTGCTGTAACAACTGAGGTGCAGGAACGTTCTGAAGGGAATTGGATGTCTACCTGAAGCCTATTACTGAATTGTTTTATGTGGATCAATTGAAAATGGTATTCAGAAGCCTTTTTTTCTACATTGTACCTATTTTGTACAATTCTAGGACACATCTGCAGCTTTCTTTAGGGGGAAAAAATGTACATCTTAATCAATTCAGGACTCAAAATATCAACTTGGATTTTTGTGATACCTTTTGGATATACTTTAATAAGACAGACTTTTTGGGGATAAGAAGAAATTTAGAATTAGACTATCAAACCACCAGAGTCCATTGAAGTTCTGTGTAATGAGTAGAATTCTCTAAGTCCTGGTGAGTTAACACTGAGTAGATCAAAGCCAAAAAAATTCTTCAGAAGGTGGAATTTATTAAAAACAAACAAAGTCTCTGATTGAATGTATTGCTTATGAAATGTTCTAGTTTGACAACCCTAGAGACCAGAGTCATCTCTATTCACCCAAATAAAAGGTACTGTGTAAGTAACAGCAAGGTAGCTGTCCTCTATTTCTGCTGTAGTGTGAGAGAAAGGATGATTGAGTGCCTGGGAGGGACCAGGCGGATGAAATGTGCCTGAAGTTGGAAGAGTTAAGTGGATGTGTGTAGGGGAATGCTTATAATATAGAAACCATATGCAGAGCAAAGTCTGAAAAAAAATTAAAGGGTGCAAAAATAGACATAATTAATTCAAATTACTCGCAAGTTGAATTCAGTTGTCTGACTTCGTTCAGGTAATTCTAAGAGTACCCGGGCCAGGCTTAGACACTACACTTCTGGCTTAAACGGTGCATGTGCCTCTCATCCCAATTCTCCATCCAGGTACAGTGGAGGAAAAGGGCAGACTTTAATTCATGATCTAAAATGTGTTTCTAGATTCCCCTTTACCTACTAGTGTGTTTATGCTAAACACTGATTAGTTTTATTTGGAGCAGTAAGGCAGACTACTTAATTTCAAATTCATCAGAAAATTATACAGGATACAAAACCATAAAATGAAGGGTTAAGGTGAGAAAAGTCTTCATTTGTCATGTAGCAAATGTATTATTTTACATTGACAAAACTCACCAAAGAAGAAACAGCAATGCGGGGTCTTCTAATAACAGCTTTCAGCATCTACCTTTATATCTTGCTGCTATTGCCATTATCGACATTTTTATGATAATACCCTTTATAGGCTGCAAGCTTTCCAAATAACATTCAGAGTGGCTTACATTTCCATGAGATTCACAAAGTAAAGTGTTCTTTATAGCAAAATTATTAAGAGAAATAAGGAAAGAATTTGGATAGCTTTGTTCTCTATAGGCAGCACGGCACAAAAAGAACCCCTTAATCTGAATAAAGTGAAAGTAGTAGTAATGCATATTATGGTAATGTCTGCAGCAAAGTATGCTAATGTCATCTGGTTTCGCTTTATATCCAAGAAGAGAACTAGAAGAAAAAAACTCAAACTATTGGAACATATTGTGTCAGTATCTTCAGTGCTTTTCACTTCATCCTTTACAAGTATTTCCCTTCCCTTTCCTTCCATTTTAGTGCTATATAATCAAAATGGAATATCTTAATCTTCTGGAGAGATGGATATTCTTTACTAGCAAGTCTTGGGTGTTATGGTTCAGTTTGACCACAGAAACAGATGTATAAAAATCACTGTAGTTACTACCATTATGGTAATACATGGAGGGAATACAGCCTGCTGCAATACTAGAGGAACTGTAGCAGATTTCATTTTACTATCCCCTCATAACTGCTGTATTTTAATTACTTGGATGACATTCCTCCTGCAATGAGAAGGAGATTTTGAACCATATCAGAGAAGTTACATGAGCAAAATATTTGGCCCAGGATATGAGAGCACTTCCCTAACTACTTAAGCACAGGCACTTTGAAAGAAGGAAAATGGAAGTCATTATTTAAGAACAGTCTTTCCATTATTGTAGGACAGAAAGTGATTAATGAATTGAATGAGTAATATGAAAGCTATAGCCACCTGCTGTTTTCATATCTTACTGAGAAATCTCAAAAGATGCTGCAACAAAATTATTCTAAGTCCATTTCCATCCAGTTCCCAGTGTCCTTCACAGGCTTAGTAGCTGACAAACTTATTTGCCAAAAGCTAATGTTCGCTGGTATTGTATTGTCCCAAAAGAGCAATCATCATTTTACCTAATAACGTTATGATGACTCTTCCTGCCGTTACAGTTCACAGTTGGCAGAAGACCTACAGCAGGTGGATTGAGACTTCTTTCTAACAAGATATCATCATGTACTTGTGTTGTGTCAATAAGAAAACTGCTGTCCCTTATTCCTTACTTTACAGATTTTGCATCTCTTGGATGGCTTGCCTCCAAGTTAAGCATTTTTGCAGTTGACATTTGTTTAAGCAATGTAGAGCTGTCCTGGGAATACATCCCAACTCTCAGAATTAAAGTAATGTTGGGAGAGATGTGGAGAAAAATCTATAAAACTTTCTGTAAAAAGATTTAAAATAAATTAAAAACTAAACAAAAAAAAATATAAAGTCCTCTACTCAAAGACAGGATGAGGATGATAAAATGAAGATGGAGGGCAAGCAATATTAGCATTATTGGCAGATTTCCACTGACTAAATTGGAACTATCTTAATTTCTGCCTGGTTAGGATTTGGACCAGTATCTCTGATAAGAAAACTATTTGCAATATGCACTGTTATTTTGCAGCAAGTACCTAATTTAATTTTAGTTCAAAATGGAAATTATTTGCCTGTCACGTAGGCTGTATTATCAAATTCATGTCAACAGATCATGTCTGATGTTACTGATACTTATTCAAAAGCTTCACATCACCAGTACTTTTTCTTTACTCAACCCCCGCTATTCTTTAAAGTCCAGAGGGAATTTTACTTTAACATCCAAAGAGCTTTTTTTAACATATTTCACACATTTTCCACTAGCTCTTTGTTCAGATGTTGAAGTGCCAAACACAAGATTGTTGTCATTTTGACAACCACATTACATTCTCAGATACACATGAATTCGTACTGCAGAGGTGAACAAGCAAGCAGTTATTCTGTGACAACAGTACTGATAAGAGGAGGTGAACAGAATGTCTTTATGTCTGTATTTGCCTGTGATTTGTGGCAGGTTATGAGAAGAGCCTGTTAGGCTGCCCTTAGAACCTCTAACAGTTTTTCCCAACTGATTATTTTATCTTGTTCCTGCAAATAGAAAGATCAGGAAAGGGCATTCATTTGCCTAACAATCAAAACTTATAAAACTGTGTTTTATTTTTTTGTGTGGTACCCACCCTTATATTATTTTTTTCTATCTCTAGAGGTATCACAATACAGTTATTTAAGTTTTGTCAAAAATCCTCTCTTCTCTATGCAATAGCTCTTTCATGATTTAGTAAACAAACATTTAAGTATTTGTTTCAATGTTGATGATATTTTGAAAAATAAATGAAAGTAAAGAGATTTAAACAAGATATTGCACAGAGAAAATAAAAATGCTTTATTATGAAATATTAACTAAAATAATGCATTTGACTAGTAGGTATTTTTATATATATACTGAATCCACCCTGCCTTTTAATCTCTTTACCTATAACAGTTTTGAATTATTTTCTCTCTCTTATCTCTAGGTACTGTTGCTGGTAATAAAAAGAAGTTCATGATACTGCTCATTTTCTTATGTATTCTTATTTTATTTATACCAAATTAGTTTTATTAGTAATGCTAATGTGATGATGATAATGACAGGGAACAAAACTGAGCTAAAACAAAATTATAACTGGAAGGAGAGGCAGGATAAAACATGAAGGTCTCCTACCCCCATCAAGATAGCCAATATTTTTGCAGTTTTTATATGAGTCATTTGTTATTGCACTTTCATTATTATTATTCTGATGAGAAATTAGGAGTTATCTTTCTATATGTAAATCATTATTTCCTTTCATAGAAAGCAGCTGAACAAATAAATATAACATAATTAAGTAACCTTAAACTCAGTGTAATTAACTACCTCTTTGGAAAATGGTCTTGGGTTGTTTTCCTTTGGAACAGTTATAGAAACACCAAGGGGAAGAGCTCATCTGTCACTCCCAAGGTTATATTTTCACTTCACTGTTACCCCATGGAGCATCTGGATAAAGGTGAAGCTTGAGGAGGTTACAAGGAAGGTATCTTACTGCAGAAATTGATGATAGAGTAGAGCTCTCTTTAGTCAGATTAATGGCTTGAATCACTGGCTCAGAGTTGTCCTTCTGTATCCAGAGTGCCAATAGTTTCCGGTGTCCTTTTATCTACATCTTTTGCTGCAAAATTCAAACAGAATATTTGAGATAACTGAACCTTGGGTTTACAAACCAAATAAAAGAAAAAGATGCCACATTGGCTGTATTTTCATCAATACAGATTTTAAAATAAGTTCCCTATAGGAAATATTTTTAAATAAATAAAATTAGATGTCACCGTTACATTTTTGACTTTAAAGATGTGTGGCATGGGCACAGTTCAGTAATTTTTTTTCAACATATAATTACCCCTTTTGGAAACCTTTGGTGAGGTACAAAAGAATCAAACTGCTCAAAACCACATGCTAATAACTCAATGGTATGACAATAATACCATCGAACAGGTTGACAAATATTTTGTCAAAAATTCAGTGATATGATAATACAAGGTTATTCAGTGACTATCGTAAAAAGGAAGGAAATCATAATACACTGACATAAGGCTTTCTCATAACCTAACTCTAGGAAAGAAATTGACTATTAGAATTTCCCAAAGCTTTTAGAGTTCTTTCAAAAAATATTTAAAGTGAAATATTCTCAAAAGAGCAAGATGTTCATTGGCAGAATTTTAAATGATTGTTTGAAATAATAGAAGTATGTGCTAGAATAAATGGACTGATGCTTGAAAATATTAATGCATTAATTGGAACATCTAATTCAAAAATATAATTTAATAGGTCCAAATCATGTGAGAGAATTTGTTTCATGACAGTTGTTCTTCATGACAAATAAACCTACAAATTTAGATTTCAAAATCAAGAATGATATAATGAGTCAGTCCTTTAGTTTACATCCAGATTAATAACAGAAGTGGCATATTGATACATTCACATAATTGTGAAGTTTAACACAAAAGGTAAATAATTTAATTCCTGTGTTACTGACATTAGAAAGGAAACCTATTGCAAAGACATTTCCAGTTTATTTCAAGGCAAATTGCTGGTTTCTTAAAAGGTATTAAAACTGAAAGTGAGTTGAGAAATGCAAAAAACCAATATGATCGGACAAAGAGTAGATCTTAAAAAGGCACTTTCAGATATGTATCTCCTGGTGGAGTCTGTAGCCTTGATACATGATGGAGGGAGACCAGCAGGACTTTAAAGAATGGGATTCACAAAAACAATTCCCTCGTTATCAACAGTTGCCTAAAGTAGGAAGCTGGTAAACGGGGAAGAATAAGAACTTGTGCACAAATGGAATAGTCTCTGTCTTTTTTTCTCTCTTTCTCTGAATTATTTTATTTGCTGTACCACATTTGTAACTACAGAATCACAAAATGGTTGAGGTTGGAAGACACCTCTGGAGTTCATCTTGTCCAACCCACCCTCCACAAGCAGAGCCAACTAGAATCAGCTGCCCAGCACCAAGTCCAGACAGCTTTTGAATATCCCAAGGATGGGGACTCTACAACCTCCACGGGCAACCTGTGCCAGTACACAGGCACCCCCACAGTAAAAACATGTCTCCTGTTGACTGAATCTCCTCTATTTCAGTCTGTGGCCTTTGCCTTTTGCCCTGTCACTAGGCACCATGGAAAAAGACCCTGGCTTCATCCTCTTTACACTCTCCTGACAGGTATTTTTATACCTTGATGAGATCTCCCCTGAGCCTTCTCCAGCCTAAACAGTCCCAGCTCTCTCAGCCTCTCTTCTTATAACTGGTGCTTCTGGTCCTTTATCATCTTTGCAGCCCTTTGGTGGACTGTCCCCAGTATATCCATGTCTCTGTTGTACTGAGGAGTCCAAAAGTGGATACAGTACGCCAGGTGTCCAGCACTGAGTAAAGGGGAAGTATCACCTCACTCAACCTGCTGTCAGCACTCCTCCTTATGCAGCCCAAGATGTCATTCACCTTCTTTGCTGCAGGGACACATTGCAATGTGTCTGCTTGATGTCTAGCAGGGTCCCTAGGTCCTATTCTGCCAAGCTGTTTTCCAGCTGCTTGGCTGCCATTGTGTACTGGTACACAGGGTTATTCTTCCTCAGGTGCAGGACTTTGCACTTCCCCTTTTGAACTTCACAAGGTTCCTGTTAGCCCAATTCTCCAGCCTGTAGAGGTTCCTATGGATGGCAGCACGACCCTCTGGTGTAACAGCCACTCATCCAAGTTTTGTGTCAGCAGATTTGCTGAGGGTGCACTTTACTCCATCATGCATTAATGTAGATGTTGAACAGGACTGGACCCAGTACTGACCTTCGGGCTATGCTGCTACTCATCTTGAAGCAGATCTTGTGCCTGTGATAAGTAGCACTGATGGTTGCTACCCAGCCTCTGGGTTATGGTTCAGAGACTCTCAGAAAACCTAAGTGTTGAAGAATATCAGCTTCTCTGTAGTGCAGAGGCAAAATTTCCTACAATTTTTAAAACTTTAAGTTTTCATAAGAATACCTACTTAGGCCATAGACATCTATGGTCAGGCATCCATTAATGCCTGTGCTTAATTTCTTCACTGTAAAAATTTCTTTAGTTTATGGGTTATTAGGCACTGGAACGGCTTGCCTGGGGAGGTGGTTGAGTGCCCATCCCTGGAAGTGTTTAAGAGTCGTGTAGACATAGTGCTGAGGGGTATGGTTTAGTCAAGGTCTTGTCAATATTAGGTTAATGACTGCACTCTATGATCTAAAAGGTATTTTCCAATCTAGGAAATTCTGTGATTCTGTAATTAATTTTGCAAGGATTAAAAGTATATACACTAAGGCTTGCTACCAAAATCCATGTCCCAGGTCCCAGTTGAAAGGGTGGGGTTTGGTTTTGTTCATTTGTTTTCTCAAAAGGTTTTTCAGCAAGCAAATACTTCATTGAGGGCTGTAATCTAAAGTATAATTCCAGTTCTGCTGTTCTCTTGGGATAAAAGCAGAAGTTTTGGAAATTCTGAAAAGCCTTTAGAATGTCCTGAGAACTAATCAAGGTAGATCAAGACTATGGCAAATAGATCAAGACTACCTTTCAAATTAACCAGATTTTTATTTAATTCTTGATTCAGATTTCTGTAATTATGAACATGTTGTATTTAGGAATCTGTATAGTGTTGTCACATATTTTAGCATTGCCAAAGGAAGGTTTTATCCAGTTGAGTCTCAAAAAAACTTTCAAGGACGGAAATTGGGCAACACCTCAGTTGTCCAACCTCTTCCTTGGTGAGTCTCCTTATGACAGATTTCTTTTTATACATCTAGTCAGAACCTCTCTTAGTTCTTTTTATACTCTTTTCCTCCTGTTATGATCTACTGTGAAAAGCCCAGTTCCACTTCCCTGATAATGTCTTGTAAGGTACTGGAAGGTTCCCCACTGAGCCTTCAAGATAAATAAAATTTCAACTGTAGCAAATAATGTTTAACTTTTGCTCCAGACTTCCTTGCTCCCTAGGCATAATCAGTAGTGTGGATTCATCTCATAGGCTCATTAAAGAGACTGAGGAGGTGTGTTACTATTATTCACCTTTGGATTCCATAAAATTTACGACAATGAAAAAATACTTCACTTGCTTTCAATGGGTGTCCATGTCACAAGCGAGATAACTGAGGAGAAGCAGCATGAGCAGCCCCCACTATCCAGAATCTTAAAATATAAACAGCCGAAATAAAGCTAACTGGCAGTGAATGCAGATGAAAAACTGACTTTTTAGCTTAGTAAAAAATCAGAAAATGGCATGTTCTATAAAGACAGCTATTACTCTGAAGTCAGTTTATGTAAGACTGGAATAGTACATAGTACATGTATATAAGATGAGAAATCAAATGAAAATATGTAAGTTGATAAGCTATGCCAAAAATATATATATTTTGACAGATCTGAGTTACTGTAAGAATGACTGGAATAAAAATTACTGAATATATAAATAGTTTTCTCTGTGTGTCAGTCTCAGATTTTCTGTTATTTTTATTTTATTCCAATGCACAGAATGTCTTGAATGACCAAAATGATCTGAAGCAATCTTAAAGACCTATTTAGGAAACAGCTTACAAGCTGGAGTGAAGTCTCTGTTGAGCAAACTTGAAAGGCTTTGGAGGTTTGATTTAGATAAGCATACAAAACATGAATATTTATTTGAACCTATTTAGCTTCTTGTAACTTGTTTTTGTCCTGGATCCAAATGACTCTTTCAAAGCTATATTAAATGTATGGCTGTAATAAAGAAGAAAACATTAACAGCTTTTAAAGTGTTTGCGCTTGAGCTGGCAGGGAGTGTTTTTCTATTGCCAGTAAAATCTTCTATATCTGTAGAATACTGATGAGTCATGAAGATGGGGGGAAAAAAAAAAAAAAGAATGAAAAAGACAGAAAGTATACCATAAAGTATTGAAAAGACAAAAGTAGTTACCAGGGTATAAATAGCATGAGATCAATGTCCCTCTATTATTTTTTGTAGGCTAGGAAAATGCCTAATTTTTCATGGAGTAAATTCATAATAAAATGTTGTATTACTTAAGAACAACGACTGCTCCATTTTTGAACAAAAATACATATGGAAAGAATTATAGGAAAAGTTTTAAAAGGAATTCTTGCAGGTATTCTCTGATAGGAATCAGTCAAAATGTGAGATTCAAAAAAGACCAATGTGGAGAATTAACTGAAGATAAGACTTATGCAAGCACTAGGCTATTTCTGTATGTATGTTTAGTTGAATCAGTTGTTTTTTAAAGAAATCCACTAAAGCTTCTGAGTTAGAGACAGAAAATTCAAACTGGAGTTAGTAATCTTTCAGCGACATTTTCTTTGCAAGTGTAGACATTTTATACAAATAAATTTCTGAAATAATAGGTTGATTTTTTGGCTAAAGGATAATTAAAAAAAAAACCCAAACCCTTCTTAACGAGAATTTCAGGAGTCACTAGTAGGCAGAGCTGCTTGTCTGGGTGGTGTAATAGGATGCATTTTGGATCAGCAGTACGAGAGCTTCCCCAAAGCATTTTGTTGCTACAGTCACTTAAGACTTACAAGACTCTGAAACTAGCACGATCTCAGCAGGACCAAAGAGAAGCATAAGGAGTAGACATGAGCTGTTGAAGGTAGAGAATGAGACCTTTCATCTCATTCCATCATTTGTAGAATGAGTAGACAGAGGTTTATTTGCATTTGTTATTAGAAAATTGTCTTCAACCTTTATTTTCAGATTTGATTGTCAGTAGTTCTTAGCATGGGTTTGATACTCAGCAGTCGTCTTTCAGGCTCAGTGATTGAAGAGATGTCATGTTGTATTATTTCTGTTTCCCGAGTAGATGAGCAAGTGAGCAGTGTTTTTTGTGGAACTGCCCAGTCCTGCTGCTACAACTGTTGGGCCAAATTAACATATATTAACTTTATGCCAAACAGGCTTTTGATTTTTCACATCCTTGCAAAGAGTAAAGGACAGGGTGATACCATGAAATCTTATAGTGTTCAGACACAGTAGACCATGTTACAGAACTCCACAAATTATTGAAATTGAACTTCAGTTGTCAAAAGAAATTAACAAATTTTGAGAACTTGGTTTATGATGTATTTTCCTCATTTTTCTAATTATGTCTGATGTGTACAAACTCATGCATGAAATCCAAAAATTGACAGTGGTCTGCAGCATTCTTTTGTAAATTATCATAGGAAAAAAAAAAAAGAACAGAGCAGCAAAACACCAAAACTAGCACAAAACTGTAAACTTGTAGAGGCAGAAGTTGCAGATCGTTTCTGCTATGTGCTGAAATAACACTCTACAATAATGGAGAAATTAAACATACAGGCTATAGCCTTCCAACAGTGTCTTAATCTAATGTTAGAACAAGAGAATTATTAGTGAATGCAGCTGCATCCCTTGTTCATTTGTCATCTTATTAAGTTCTGGGGAATGCATTTCTAAACCATGCATCCTCTGGTTTTGTTCACCAAATAGAACTTAAAAACAGTTATTGCTCCTAGATAGTGTTCACATCAGCCAGCACATTTCCAATTAAATCTTTTAACTTAAAATGTCCATCTTACAGCAAAACATAATTGGAAGAATACCCATGTCAGAACAAAATTGTTTCTTTGCCAAAGAGAAGAAACAATCACAGATGATACAAAATGGTGAAAGTATTCAGGTATGAAACCCACATCCTCATTTCTCTTCTGAATTACGAACAGCAGAGACATGTCAGCATATATTTTACATGGAGTGAGAACTCTTGACTGTAGGGCTACTGGTTATCCAAAACTCTATTTACTTCTAACACTGCAGTGTTTACAGATACTGTGGGTTTGTTGCTTTCTTTTGCTTGGCTGGTTGGGTTTTTTTGCCATTACTTAATAAAATATTCAGCTTTCAGAAACAAGTTTATTTTTGCGTTAGGTTTTTTTTGAAACACAATTGTTCCCATGCCGGCACAAGTGGATCAGGTTTAATATATTACTGGGACAATTTCTGAGTATATTAGTGTATCAGTATTAGTTTGCAAAAAACTGGCAGCAAAGCCTGCCTTTCTCCCACATTTCACAAGGTTGGTCTCATGAGACAGGCTGCTGCTGGTATGCTTTAATCTAAGTGAAAGTAAAAATGGCTTTCGTGTACATCTAACATAAAAACATTATAGGGCTGACTTTTTTTTTCTTTTTCTGTAGCATGTGACCAAAAAGTTCAGAAGAATAGATCTGTTTAAAGTATCCTAACACTACAATGCACTTTTCAAATATCTGACTTAGGATTCAAATTTAGAAATAATGTTGTCATGTGGTCTCTTCAAGCTCTCAGGGTCAGCTTTCTGTTTGACAGATCATTTGCAGAATTCATAGGCATGAGTAGCAAACTAGAAAGTGTGCTAAATATTATATATGTGTTAGTTAATCACCCACATTTGCAGTCTTACAGCATGCTAAATATTTGCTTAACCCTCCAGGTAGGGGTTAAGCAAATATTAATAAATCCTAGAAAAAGTGACCTTGCCTGATATCCCGAACAAGGGGGAAGGGTCTCCATACAGGCAAGATGTAGCATTGTAGAGGAGACTCCCAATTCCTAAACTTAACCTTAAGGCTTTCATCCCCCAATTTACATGACTGTGGCAAGACTATGCCTGAGTGGATTATAACATCTGGTTACACAGGGTTGTCTGCTGAAACCACCACTGAAACCCCTCAGGTTCTCTTTATCTTACTTTTCTCAGGCAACTGAATAGTGGTTTAGATTGAGACTCAGGACATGTTACTTGTTGAGGGATTTCAAGGCTGAGATTCAGTTTTTGTTCTTTGCATAGTGCAGCACTGCCCTGTTTGGTCTTTGACTTATGGACAACTCAGGGCTGAGCTTTCTACATAGCTCCCCATGGGTCATCTCTGCATAGATAGGGTGTTAAGGCAACCCAAGGCTGGATTGCTTTTACAACAACACACCTTGAGTCTCCTGTATGCACTAGACACTACCAAAACTTGTTTACGAACTATGAGCCAAATGATCCATACAACAGTGAAAGGAAAATTCAAGAAAAGCAAGAGTTTTGGATAAATGCATACATTTCTAGCTGTTTGGTTCTTCATATATATTTTTGATCAGCATGATTATTTTTATTAGGATAATTAGAGACAGAGATCAATCTACCTGAGTATTAATGAAACAGACCCCCAAAAATTGACAATAAATCCTACTTTTTGTGGTTTTTTTCCCCTAATAACTAGTTATTATTATTTTTAGTAAAATACCATTTAAATTAAATTCAAGTTTCTTTCAGGCATGAACAGAATCAAAAAGCAAAGTTGTCAGTAATAGAAAAAACAGATAGCTGGGTGTCACTGTTGTGTTACTGCTGTCACAAACTTTGCATCTGTAAACCTCTTCTAGTCAACTTACATAAATAAAAGGATTGATAGCTATTCAGAAACTGTAGCAGGGAGTCTACAGATGGACATTGGAAAGCCATCTACAATGAGTTTTGTTGTCTTTTTCTTCCTTTATGCTTCTGGGTTTTGTTGGGTTTAGGGTTTTTTTTAATCACGAGAGTCAATAGCAAGGTTATAGACACCAATAGATTTCTATTTATTTAAAGTGCCTTATAATACTGAGAAGGAGACAGAGAAATGGAAAACAGCTGTTGGCAGGGCAATGTTTGTGGTAATGTTATACCATATTTTATTCCAAAACCATTAAAGAAGGTGGTGTAGACAAAGCATGATTGGAATAGCTAGGCTAGTGGAACGTAA
>JAAGNO010000264.1:22415-39633 GCA_033439905.1 Ceryle rudis
TTGGGATATGTCAAAAAAGTGTTTAAGCAGATACTGAAATTTATCCCTTTAGCAGGACTAAGAATAAGCCTTATACTTATTATGCTAAAATACTGTAAGAGCATAAGAAATACTCTTCTGGATCTGATCAAATGGTCCACTAAGTTCAGTGACAGTAAGATGTAATTTTAGGGAAGGCACACAGATCTGGCCGGTATCTGATACTCATTATCTTCATAGTTCTCCACAGTCCTAGGATTAATGATTCTGATTAATGATTCACCTGAGCACCTAGCTTCCAAGCCTATCATTTATGAATTTGCCTAATCCCTTATTGAAGAATCTGATACCATCTATCTCCACAACCTCCTGTAGAAAGAGAATCCAGAACATTTCTGCCCACTGTGCAAAGAAATATATTCTTTCACTTCCTTTAAATTGATCTCCTTGTTGACTCAGTGGGTGTTCCCTAATTCTAGGGTCAGAGAATTAGGTGACTAATGGTTCCATGTGCATCTTCCATTAATGACTTTGAAACCACGATCTCGCCTCATTCTTTTTCTCTGCAACCTGAAGAGTACACAATTGTTTCTATTTCTCTCTCATGTGCTTCTATTTGTGCAGTCAGTGTAAGTCTGAAGAAGAAAGTTCTTTCACTCATAATTATGTGTGCTTTAATTTTCTCAAAAAAAGAGGAAAAAAAAGCCCTTACAAATCCCCCCCCAAAATTCCTTTTCCAGTCTTTGATTTTCTGTGATCCAAGACTGAAAGAAAGAAGAAAAAAAGAGGGTCCTAATGCATTTCAAAAGGCATTGCTTTTATTTTTTTCTTGTAAAAGTATGAATTTTAAAAAGTATTTTGAAAAGTGTTCTTCCTGTATGCAATATCTTCTGTGAACTTTCTTCGCAACTGAAATTTTCAGCAGGATTTCTGCACAATTGCAATTCTGTCACCATATATCAATATGCAGTGTGTTCCTTGCAACATACCTTTAGCCTGTATGTTAACAAGTGAGTTCTGAGACTCTTGCAAGGTGAAGATGATGTGTGGTCTTGTTATGTGACAGGGACCAATTTGTTCCGTTTGCTGAATGCATTTTAGCTATTTTGCTATTTTACTTCTGACGTATAGGTATGGACCTTTTATCTAGGTAATCTGTTTATTATGTTTAGGCAGCTTTTACTGGCTTTTATATGAATTTCATATGCTTTTTGATACATATTTTGCTTAGTCTGAAACAGAATCTTCACACTGTTTTAATATTCCTTGTTTCATCTTCATCAGTATTAAAAAGATAGGTTGTGATTTTCTCCTATACTGAAGAAAAGATGATGTAGGGCCCTTTCTTCCTCTTTTTTCCTTAGCTCCTGCAGAAGAGCCAATTCTGAATCACACAGAAGGTTGATAGGCAAGGTCTGAATTGCTGGTCTACCTCACAAAAGGCTGAGATAAATCACTTTCAAGGCTATGCAAATATTTGTGATTTGCAGTTCCTCTCTTGAAGTATGTGGTTAGTTTTATGTGCTTGGTAGAAAGGCTATCCACTTCCAAAGTGAAGTGGTCAGCGGAAATAAAGAACTGCCTCCGAGATGTGATATCCTTCATGTAAAGATGTTCAAAACAATAAAAAAGGATTAGTTTCTTTCCTTGGTAATTTGTAACAAAGTAAAAAATGGGTGCATGGGTGATTTCGATTGTTCAGTCAGTGGATTATTTGCACACTATATCTGAATATAAGTACTGTTAAAAGACAGATTTTTACGCTCATATTTTATACACATTGACAACCTAGTGGCACATTTAGTACTATTATAATTTATTACAGATCTGGAAAAACATCAGATCTTTGCAGAAGAGATAAGCAAAAAGAAGGTCCAAATGTCTGTGTTCCTGGTCCTTTTTTTTTTTTCTTTTTTTTTTTCTTTTTTTTTTTTTTCCCCTATAAATATACATTTTTCACAATTTTAACTTCTGTTTGGTGACCTATAACCTCATCTGTTTTCAAGAGCACTTCAATTTAAGAGCAGCAGTAACAGCAACAGGAATACCAGAAGTAGAAGTAGCAGCAGCAGGGATTCTGCCTGTGTAGTTCTGAGAAGTATTTCAGTAATGAAAGTGATAATTGTGGCTCCCTGCCTCTGCTGTAATTGAAAATCTAGTATAGTGCCTTTTCCATTTAACTTTATTGCTTGAGTTCAAATCATTGTACAGGAGAGAAAGCAACACTCGAATAATGTCTCTAATGGTGCTTTCCTGTCCATTCACCAGTTTGAAACCTAGCATTAAAGTTAAAAGGTAAAGCAATTAGATATATTCAATTATGGAGGAGGGAAAGAACTACAATTATAAGTGTCAGTACTAGAAAAGTACTGCTTACCAAATATTTACTTACTGGTTCTGTCTACCAGGTTATCTCCAATGAGCTAGAAAACAAGTAACGTGTTAACACAATGGTCTAGGTGATTTATGCTGAATTACAATGGAAAACCTTTTCACTATAGTAATTGCAATAACAGGTAAACAAAGTTGCTAAAGCTGTTCCACCCATTGAAAAGCACAACGTTAAATCTGCAAAGTGCTGAAGATTTTCATTTCCTATGGTCTTAACTGCCCATGAAGGTATGTAGTACACAGCAAATTCTTAGATAATAACTGTTCTTATACAACATGACTTTCAAACTTTAACTTTCTTCTGGTAACCTGATAACTGAGTTTCTGTAAAAACATAGATATGAATGGAAACACAGAGGGTTTAATCATTCTAAATGCATCTGAGATATATGACCATTATTTACAGTCACTTGTATCACTCTTAAAAATGAGCAATTCTGAAGATAGGTACTAATTGTGCATTTCAACAGTGTGTTTACTGTGTTATAAGAAATTGTAGGCCCACAATACCCAGTCTTCCACCTGCTCTGACATGGAATCGGTTGGCTTCTGTTTCGGAGTAAGACCCATGTGGATATTCTGTAGTGATGAATCCATAAAGACCAGGAGCTATCAACAACCATACTCATCTTCTTCAGCCTTAAAAAAATGGCAAAGCCCTGTTTATTTTTGTGTTTGTATATTTTATTAGCTATTCAGTAAAGAAAACAGACTTTCCATCTAAATCAATTAAAGGTTTTTTGAGTTATCCATACATGTCTAATTCATATCCTGTGGTTTAGTCAGTCATCCTTTGGTAGTAGTAAAAAATGTCATGGAAACGCAGATCTGAAGACAAAAGACCAGAAGAAATTAAGGTCTCAGTGTGACATGTGATGGAGAAGAACTGTGACAACTAAAATTGTGGGGATTTCATTATTATATAGTCATTAGTTTAGTCAAAGGGAGAGGTGTGAATTTGTTTGAGGTATAAACAGAACAGGGAAATGGGACATACTAACAACTAACTGTGTGACTTCAAACTGATCTGAGTAATGTGAGTCCTTGCACAAAACATTTATTGGTACTGGTTCTTCAGAACACCTCTAAAGTGAACCCATGCCCCCCATGTGCCACACTACTGTTACTCTCCTGAATGGTTATCAGATTTAAAAATCAAAGCAACAACTGGACTACGTATTTAAATAAAGTGACAGAAATAAGGAAAAAATAAGGAAATTACATATTTAAACATAGTTTAAAAATATGCTAAAAAGGAGATACCCTTCCCGATGTGGGTCCTGGACAAATGAAAAATTAACCAAGATAATAAAATACAAAGAAACACAAGTAACAACTGCGGCAGAAGTTATACACTCTTACTTTTTCTAAACTTGTGGTGGAAAAGACAAATGTTTTCTCTTTGGATGGTTGATACAGTACTGCTACCTATTTCAAAAGCACTTCTCTTTTATAGACTTCTAAAAAGGACATGAAAAAAATTCTAACTATTTTATTCCAAAATTTACAATTGAATAAATAGTCCTAAACATCTGTGATAAGTATTTCAGAGATTATCAACTGATGTAAATTACTTGATAAATCAAAGAGTGTTAAATCACCATAATATATTTACCAGATTTTCAGTAATCCAATGAGTCTGAGTATCTGTTTGTGTTTGACATTGTATTTATCTACTATTCATCCTGTAAAAAAGTGTTTCATATTCTTGCAAACTGTTTTGCCTCTATTCACAGCTTTCTGCAAATGATTCCACTTAAATGAGCCAGTTCTACTTGGATTATACTTCAATATGGGTCAGTTGCTTTAAGCATTCATGGGTCGCTACTTCACATCAAAGGCAATGGCACCTGTCTTAAAGCAACTGCCTCCTACCATTACTCAGCAGAGCACACACAGTTTGAAATTATTGGACAAATATGCACAGTTGACCCCTAGTCAATACTTTTTGCTAATGGTGGTAAAAGAGTCTGTGATAGTGAAAAAAGTTATGGTTGTAGTTGCATGTTATGTATATTTATTTGGCTCTGTTAAGGTAAGAAAGCTGGTAAAGAATGTCATCAAAACTTTATGTCCTAGAGGACTTGCTGAAGTCAGGGCAGACAACATCCACTACCCTCCCTTCATCTACCCAGTTAGTCACACAGTCATAGAAGGCTATCAGATTAGTTAAACATGATTTCTTCTTGGTAAATCCATGTTGACTACTCCTGATAACTTTCTTCTCCTCCATGTGCCTAGAGATGACCTCCAGAATGACCTGTTCCATCACCTTTCCAGGGGTGAAGGTGAGGCTGACTGGTCTGTAATTTCCTGAGTTCTCCTTACCCTTCTGGAAGACTGGAGTGACGCTGGCTTTCCTCCAGTCCTCAGACACCTGTCCTGTTCTTCATGATCTTTAAAAATTGATGGGCAGTGGATTAGCAATAACATCGGCCACTTCCCTCAGCACTTGTGGTTGGATCCCATCAGGGCCCATGGATCTGTGAGTGTTCAGTTTGCCTAAATTATCTCTAACCCCCAATCCTCATCAACTAGTGGAGAGCCTTCCTTCAGACTTTCTTTCATAGCTTCAGATACTGGGATTCCTGAGAGCTGGTCTTAGTGGTAAAGACTGAAGCAAAGGCGGCATTTAGTAGCTTCACCATTTCTGTATCCTCTGTCACAAGGGCTCCCACTTCACTCAGCAGTGGGCCCACATTTTCCACAGACTATTTTTTGCTACAAGAAGCCGTTCTTGTAGTCTTTTACATTTTTTTCTAGATTTCATTCCAAGAGGGCCTTGACCTTCCTACTGCATCCCTACGTAATCTGACAACATTGTTATCTTACTCCCAAGTGACCAGTCTGTTTTTCCACCCACTGTAAACATATTTCTTCCATATTATTTTTTCCAGAAGCACCTTGCTCATCCATGCAGGTCCTCTGCCTCCTCTGTCTGATTTTTTACTCAAAAGAATGGACCAATCTTGAGCTTGAAGGAAGTGATGCTTGAATATTAACCATCTCTCTTGGGTTCCCCTACCTTCTAGAGTCCTAGCTCATGGACTTCCTCCAAGCAGGTCTTTGAAAGAGGTCAGAGTTAGCCCTCCTGCAGTCTAGGGTTTCAAATCTACTTATTGTCCTGCTTCTTCCCCATATGATACTGAACTCCACCATCTCATGATCACTACAGCCAAGGCTGCCCCCAAACTTTACATCCTCAACCACACCTTCTTTGTTCTTTAGTAGAGCTCCAGCAGCATACCTCTCCTTGTTGCCTTCTCCACTACCTGTGTCAGAGAGTTATCATCAATGCACTGCAGGGACCTCCTAAACTGTGTGTGCCAAGCTGTGTGGTTTTTCCAGCAAATATCAGGGCAATTGGAAGTCCCCCATGAGCACCAGGCTATGTGGTCACAGCATCTGCAAATCAAATTAGCTGAGGAGTTTAAAGTTAAGATAGCTGTAAGGTACATGGTGATTCCCCAACAAACACACTCCCCCAACAGACAAAACAGAAGCTATTTTGCCACCATCATGTGATAATTATTTTTAACTGCAAACAATGTATATTCCAGGTTCTTGGAAATATTCCATGGATGCTATGGGTAGAGTCTAGCAAAACATGATAGAAATTATGAAACTGTACTCAACAGAGACTGAAATTAGAAGAAAATATGCTTAACATCAAGGAGGAGAAAACACTGTTTTCTTAGACAAACTGGAGATACTAGAATTGTGTTTGGGATTATGATTGTGTGCACCCTCTGCACATAGGAAGAAGACCGGATTGGACATATACACACACTATACAAAGGCTGGGTTTATGGGAAGATGTAAGCTGAATTGCAGATTGGGTAGTATTTTACATGAGTGATCTTTCCTAATATATCACTCCAGCTCTGGACATGCATTTTCAGTCTTGATAGGAATAGAACAGTTTAAAAAATGCACATAATAAAAGGTATACTTCCTTTATTCTGCAAGGTGCAGAGGTCAAAAATATTTATGCTGGATAGATGCTTACACAGTTGTGCTTTTCCTAATGGAACAGATTTTACAGATGAGATTGGTTCAGCTTTATGACCTTCAGAAATGCATCAGCACATGCCATATTCTTCACAGGTAGATATCTTACGATTGTATACTGTAAATTACTCTAAAAACATACAGGTATAAAAAGTTGTAAAATTTTATGAATGAGGAATCAGAAATTCAGTTACAGAATATTGTGACCGTAAAGTACAACAATATTCTATCTAGGGGGGAAAAAAAAACAATAATAAAAAAAAAATCACTGAGAGTTACAGCTTTGTATTTTTTTTTTTTTTTGGTGAAAAAAATCTTATAAATAAAATTGAGTATTATTTCATCAGGCAACTCATATACACATAAATCATGAATAAATTTAAAATTCTGTTTTCACAAAAGCACATTGGCAGGGGCCTTTGTCTCTCTTGATATAATCAAGATGAACCTTAGGGATTATCTGCAGTCTTTGCATTCATAAGGATTATGTCTTCAGCCATGTGAGATGATGGAGCATGTGTTGGAATTACTGTAGAGTGTTTGTTGGTAAGGGATAGTAGTCACAGGGATGGGTAATTCTGCCAAATATTCTCTGATGTTATTAATCATTGCTCCTTATTTCAGTAAGTGACTAATTTATGTTGTCAGAGATTTACTGCCTGCTGTTTGGCATGTGACAAAGTGATTCCAAACTACTCCCTGAGTTACTTGAACTGCAGCAAGGCTGGAGTAATTACAGTGTTGTGTAAGTAGAACTGCAATGGAAACTTTAAAGATAAACCCAGAGAAGTGCAGAGGGCTCTGGTTTTGGTCTGTGTATATGATGCTGATGCCACAGCTGAGTCTATCTGCAAAGAAATCCTGATAAATTAATATAGAGGTTTAACTTACGTTATTTTGTTTAAATTCAGTAATTACTTCAGAAAACAGAATCATACATACCTTACCAACTTTTTTATAGTACAGACCATCAGGAACAATTGTCGCTTAATTCGGACAATTGCATGGTAAAAATTGGAAAGAAAACCTAGGGCCAACATTTGCTACTCATAGATTTTGAAGTGGAGGTTGGAACAGAATGTTAGTGTCAGGTATGAAGAGAGAGATTTCCTGGTCCTGTCCATATGTTCAGCATTTCCCATTATGCTACTAAGCAAATATTGAAAGAGCTTCTATGCACTAAATACTAAACACTACCTTCTGTGCTTTAATTACATTAATAAAGTCTTTCAGCCAATACATAGTAGATCAGCTTGATCATATACCCACTTTTGTGTTGTACAACCTTGAATGTTGAAGTTCTTTGAATCAGTACTTAAGAAATGTAGACAGTAAGACATAATTTTCTGTCTATCGCAATTCATTCAAGTCACAGTTCCAAGTGTTTTTTCTGTAGCTATAAGGGGCAAACTTTTTTATTTAATGGGTTGAAAGAGGAAAAAACATGCACAGGAGAATACACATCATCTAAACATTTTATTCCCACTTTCATCAGCAACAGACAGCACTGTGAAGAGAAAACTGGAATCTTTTTTGAATACAGTACTGGTGTTTTCCAGTGAAAATTCTGGTGACGATCAATGCAAATATTTTTTGGAAAAATGCCTTTTAATGGGATTCTTCTAAAATTGCTGTAGATTAGAGAGGATAATATGTATGAAGATGTGACTATTAGTGGATGTAAAGCTTTGATGAAAAATAGCAAACTAGTGTGAAGACCTGATTCAGCCTTACCAGGACATTTATACTTCCTTAATTTGAATGTAGATATTTTTTTTTTTTCTATAAACTTTTATTTACTGAATTTGCTTTATGTTTTTTAATGGTCCTTTCAGAATACCAAAACCAAACAAACAAAAGATAAATAGATAGTAATGTTAAATAGCTACTAATGTTATAAAAGACTGGAGGAAGGCAGAGAGAAAACTAGAGGAGAATACCAAAATATCTTGTAATGTATGGTAGTGTCTGAGTGCTGATAAATCGGTGGATACATGATTACCAGCACCCTCACAGTCTTCAGGGTTGTGTAAAGGGAACAGCATCTGGTTGACATTCAGTTGTTAAAGTGATTGTAAACCACCTATGATATACAGTCACGACAAGAACAGATGTAGTCCTATAGTGTACCTAACTCCAGTAGAGATAGGGAATTATCAGTATGAGTACAAACTTTTTAGACCCTAACAAGAAACCACATATTTTGGAAAGGATTCTGTATTTTTTTCATTAATGCAGATAGACTTTGATGATCTGTAAGGTATTTTTTCTGGCCTTTTTCCTATGTTTACTATTTCTATCCTGTTTCCTAGTGCATAATAATGCATTATGATAGCTGTAGCTGCACAGTATGTCTGAATCAGGGCCAAAGGCGGAATTTCAACTGTTGCTATATTCACATGCAACATGTTATCTGGCCATTCTTGAATAAATTACCCCTAACATTAATATTTCTGTTCCACAAATATCATATGGGCCACTTGGATTTAGCGAGGCAACAACAAACATTACAATTAAAACATCCGGGGCTCTGGCCCTTAGCCTCGTTATTCAAGTGTGTCTTCACAACTGATGGAGGTATCACCGAAAAAATAATACTATGTTTAGTAACAGTTTAAATCTTTAATAGTAGATTTTCCAGGTATGTGCCTGGGAGCTTTTATCTAAGAACGTTAAAATATTTTACAAGTTTTAATTTTGTTTTATAGGATTCCCTTGGGAGTGATCACTGGGTTTCTGAGAAGGTAAATATTAGGAAGATAAAAACTCACATAACACTCATATTTAACAGTTATATATGGTAGTCCTGGTTTAGAGAATTTTTCTAACTAATTCTTGTTACCTTTTAGACTTCTAATATTGACATTTTGTCTGAATCTCTGGAGGAGAAAACATATCTAGAGAAAAATGCAGCTTTCACAAATCATTCCGCAGAGGTTGATCATTCAGAGGGTTTGTTTTTTCCAAAATACTGCACAACTGTTTGGTTATTTCTTTTATTTAGCCTGGTTTAAATAAAATCATAATAAGTAGACTTAGAAATTATATGAGTTGAGGTTGTTGATGATTACTACAGATTACTATTTCATGGCTTTGATTTAATAATTTTTTCCTGACTTTTATAGTAATCTTGAAATAATTTTGATTTCTCTACTTTATCTTTAAGCACCCTCTCTGCTATCTGAAGAATAAGATTATTTTGTCCTTTGATATAATGAATAATGAAATATTTGCAGGTTTTTAGTTTTAAGACTAATTATTGTACATTATTTTGTCCTTGGTATTCCAACTGTCAGTATGGAACAATATAATTTTGTGATATTTGCTCTCTGTTCATGTTTTTCCTGAGCTATGCTGTCTTCATTATGCACCCAACTATGTCAGTGTCCTCATTTTTAAGCACCCCAGTGTTACGCTCCATTCTTTCATATATCTCTAAACTATGTAGAGTCTACATTAAAGGCTCAGCTAACTTCATCCTTAGGAAGACAGTTGAATTAACAGTTACTGGAGAAAGTGGTGCTGTCTGTGAACTGTTTTACCCCTTTAAGATGAGAATTACTCTCTGGAGGGGTCTGGTTTATTTTCTACAAGGGGATCTAGATGAATAACATATACTAGGCCACTACTTTTCTTTTTTGGAGTATATTTCTAGATGATTTTAGATTACATCCCTTTAAGTCAGCTTATGCATGAATTTTCTCTGTAAGGCACCAACTGATTGATAAGCAGAAAAAGCCACTCAGCATAAGAAACTATGGGAAATTTTGTACTGTTTCTGTGGTGTCACTCTGCCTCACAAAGGTAAACAAACACTGAAGTACTATTAGGAGTACTGCTTTCACTCGGAATGTGCTGAAACTTCAAAAATGAAAACCAAAAAAAGAGCCTAAACTGAAGGCTATACTCCTCATTACCTGTAAGAGATGTGTATGTTGCAACATAAAACAGAATAACGCCAACATTGTATCAGCTGTTTTCTGTGTGAAAGGAGCATAGCACGATTTGATGCATATTCCATGTTTGTTTAACACATTTCTCTCTCAGCACTACTTCTATCATATTAGACCTGGTGGTTATGTTTGCTATGCTGTTGCCTTCTGGGAGGGGGGAGGTGTTTTGACCTTTGAACATGCTGAAATTATTAAGCTTTACCTTTGACATCCTCTGGGGACTCAAAGGTTGCAGCACCATGAAGTGAAGCTGTCAGGAATTCAGATTTATGAAACTTGTTAGATAAGCCAATATTTTAGCTTGTTATGTTTATAGAACTCCTTTCAGTGTCCTTGTTCTTAAAACAAAGGCAGTATCTAAAAAAAGAGCTATATTGGCTTGTTTATTTGTTTATTCTTACACATCCTCAATCAGTAAAAAGATTCTGTGTATTCAAAATAGGTTAGGTTTACTAGAACTGAAATTCTTTTTCCTTGTTAATAGCAGCATACAACACTCTGAAAGAGGAAAGAACATTTTACTCCAGCAGAGACCTAGCAGCTCACACTGAGGGAAAGAGAGCAGGGCTTTGTAACATCTGGTGACAACTGACAAAGGAGAGGTGGGAACGACCTTTCATGATATCCCTGCTGGCTTCCTCCACGCTGATCAAAGAGCTGCTGCTTCTGCTTAGGAACCCTGTCTGGCCCGACATCTAGTGCAAGCCCTTCAGAAAAGAAGGGCTTTTGCAGATGAAGGCTTAGAGGTAAAGCCATTAGCCCAAATTCTGAGTCCTTGGAGAAACATAGATTCATCTCACAAAACAAACATACAGGTGCTCTGGAAATTTACGCCCTATAACAGAGGTACCTCAAACTTGGAGTGAGC
Organism: Ceryle rudis; assembly: GCA_033439905.1. Classification (NCBI taxonomy): domain Eukaryota; kingdom Metazoa; phylum Chordata; class Aves; order Coraciiformes; family Cerylidae; genus Ceryle; species Ceryle rudis. The sequence continues at coordinate 33,618 of JAAGNO010000264.1, forward strand.
TATTTCTGCTGGTTATAGGATGTGATTCAATATAAGGTGCACAGTAAAAATTACTGTTAATACAGCAATGATGATATAGGATACTATAGTGTATCCTTAATAATAACTGACATTATTAATTGTATTCTTAGCATTTCTTTTTGCTTAGCAGTGGTATTTGCATGTTATTACAAGTACATATATGTACACATACCTAGAGTAATAAAACTATACCAAGATATGACATGCTTAAGCATCAACTATTAAAAGTAAATAGGGGTAATAAAAGTATGGTCACCAGATCATTCTAAACCAGATTTTATTGTTGACAGCAGTACTCTTTCATAGTGAAATCTAAAATTTCCCACCTCTCCTAAAATAACACACAGACACACAAGAAAAAAGTATCAGCAGAAGACATTTTCTCTACATGGTACCAAGCTTTGCAGAATCAATACTGTCAGAAATGGGCTCACTGAAATAATTTGAAACTGGAGCTAGCAAGGAAGTTTACAGATGAGCTCTCAGAGGGTGATCCACGCTGGGGGGGGTGGGAAACAGGGGAAGGGTGACAATTTGGTTAAAGGATTTAGATTCTTGCAGAAAAGAAACGGGGCCAAATTGGGTGGATTGTAGTGGATGCTGTCTTCCATACCATATGGTTCAGTGCAGCAGAAGTGTGATTGCTGACTTTGGGCATATGACTGGAAACACTAAATAGTAGTGCAGTTTGAGCACTGATAGGCATCAGCACAAATTTCAGTCAGTGAGCTTCAGAACTTGCTAAAGCAAATCCCAGCAAGGGTTTTTCAAACTGCCTGTGGCATTTTCAAATCAATCCATCAATCTGTAGGTAGCAATGTAAAGAATGCACAGCCAGCACAATACCTGTTCCAACCAGTGACAACTCTGCTAGTGCATTCTGAGCAAGCTACAAGCAATTCAAAAGTCCTGTGAGGAAAGAATCACAATAAATGAGTCTCTGTTCCAAAGAGGTTGAATCATGATTACAAGGATCAGGAGAAAACAGTGTCACTTGAATAATGCATTATAAAGGAATAATGCATTATAAAATTAGGTGAGTGGAAAAAAAAGTCATGCATACAGATCACCCTTGCTTATTATACCATTCCTCTTATGGTAGCCTTTCATTTTTTTTTTCATGGAATCTAAAGCTAAGGGAAGAAGTGTGATATAAATCTAACAAGCCTATTTGCTTCACTGTTGCATTTTTTTTTTCTTATTTATATTTTTGTTAATTATGCACAAAGAAAATGCAACTTTTCGGGACAAACTTAAATTAATCCTACAACATATGACCTATTACTGAAGTCTATCCCTTCTGTGCAAAACAGTGCATCCTAGTGCAGCTGAACAGGTAACTAGTTGCTTTTGACTCATGGTAATGTGCTCTGGAAGAAGATGGTAAGACAGAGTCAGATTTAGAAACAGTATTAAAGCAACCAGCTGTCATCTGTAGCAGTGCTTTCCCATTAGGAAATCTTTGTAGGTGCATCCAAAAATAGGCTTTATTTTCTAAAAGCTGTTATTTAATTGAGAGTGCAAACATACAGGTCGTGAAAGGATAAGACTTCTTGCAGAAAGGATTCTGTGTATGTTAGTGGTTGAAAATAGCTAAACTTCTCTGTATACCTACATTTCCAGGAGTCTTTTAGCAAAAATCCAGTTTGGTTTTGCTCTATGAGTACCCATTTAGTTAAATTTTTCAAGTACATTTCTTATCATCAGGTAGACAAACAGCTAATCTAAACCCAGAAGTATTTCAAAGATCTCACTTGTGCTTAATTTTTTTTTTTCCTAGACAAAATCCAAACAAAATGGAGAATATTTGTCTTGAAAGTCTTTTGTAATGGAATGATGTCTAACTCGGTATTTTTGTTCTTGATGGCCAGCTTCTAACAGAGTGTACAGTGATTAAGCACACTGATAAATAGAACTGTGAACTTAGAAATCCCTTCAAATAAAGAAGATATAACAATAAATATAATGTATATCCTCAGACAAGTTCCATATTGAAACAAATGGTCACAAATAAAATAGCATTTCATGAGACCTTGCTAGTCATAGTCAGCAGAATTGTGGTTAGTAAATCCTACTGCCTGTTTTTCCACCATTGGCTTGTAATGCTTCTGAAACTGAAGAGCTTAAATTGGCAGATATCAAGCTATAGAAAAATAATATTTTTGCTTTATGTACTGCATTAGATTATTTTATGACACTAGTGTTAAGATCTATCCAAATAATCCAGACTAAAGGTAAGAAGAAGTATATAGATGGAAGCAGGATAGTGTCAATTACTCTCTTTGGCCTGACAGTTCCTGAAAATGTCATTTGAAGAAATATCAGAAAATAACAGTGAATGGACTATCACAAAAACTGCTGAAGGGAAAATGTGGCTTCTAGGGAAAAGAACTGAAACTTTATTTCACCTGTTATCTGGGATAAAACCCATATGAGGTTAAGAGAAGAATAGATTAAGACACCAGAAAATAAAAAAGGCATGTTTGTTTTCCCCCCTTATGCATATAGATATATATCACCATTTTAATTTCTCTTCCTGATTTTTCACTGAAGCTTTTTGCTCTGCATGTATTAAAAGAGCCCTAAGGGTGTTTGGATACCTGCATGCATGCAGGTCTGCTTGCATTTTACTGAAAACGTCTTCTCTTAAAAGTTTGCAATTTGTTTAAGGTTAGATTCCTTTTCAGGTTATATATGTCTCACTGTCCCTCATGTTCTTGGAAAACTTTTTTATGTTATGTTGGGTTTTGTTGCCTGCAAGATAAAACTTTTGACCAATCCCAAGATGTTTCTTTTTTGTTTGTTTGTGGTTTTGTTGTTATTGTTGTTGTTGTTTTGGTTTGGTTTTGGTTTATGTTTCATTGTGTTTGCTTTTAGTTCCCCACAGCTTGTTTAACATCATTTCCATATTGATTTTGGCCACCTAGACTTTTTCCTGTCCGGGGTGCTAGTACTTCATATAGCTTTATCCTTAAAAGTCATCTTTTGTATGGTCATCTGTTCAGTAAATAGCTATAAATAGATTCCCATGTGATTACTGAAACAAGACATCTACCCTAAATCAAAAGTAATAATAAGCAAGGACTTCCTTAGAAAATGGTCCATAAATTTCTCACTTTTTAGTCATTTGCAATATACTGTCACCACGTCCAGTTCCGTTACTACCCATTGTTTCAAAAGCAAATTATGTCTTATGCTGTTATATGAATATAGGTATTATGATGGCTCAATATGTAGATTTTATACCATAGCAGATAATGAAAGGTAAACATTAAAAGGAAGCTACAGGAGTAAACAAGTGATATTGAAATTTAAAGCTTTTGTCAAATTTAATTGTTTCTTTAATCTTTTCTATAAATCACTCTTCTATAAATTTCCATAAAATCTAAAAAACACAAACAAACAAACAAATCACCGAAAAGAAGTTTTATTTACTTAGGTGCTGCAAATGTCCCCTGTTATAGTAAAAGTGTCAGCTGCACTTTAGTGGTTCACAATGGTTAATTACAATCATGTCTTTCTACTGGTACATTTTATTTTTGCTGCTTTATTGGAATAGACGGGTTTTGAATAACGGCTATTTGCACTAAATAAACAAAAAATTTTTATTCATTTCAGTTACATTTATTACAAATTTTAACTTGTCTAGAAATTTGCATAAAAATAATCTGTACTCTGCTACGTGAAACATATAAATATATTTAAAAATATCCATTTAGTACAGTCATGGGATTCCAGTCCAGGGAAATAAAGAGGAAAAAGAGTTTGAGAGAATAAACATACACTGGGAAAAAGAATATATGAGAAAACCTGTTTCTAAGAGAATTTTAGACTCAAAGAAGATGTATACTAAGGTTATGGCAGGAATTATATTCTCTTTCTCCACCTCTGAGATAGAAAAACTGAACCAGAACTGAAAAAATGGATAATGGTATCTAAACCTGGCCAACTAATAAACTGTAAACAGATCAGAGAAACCTACAGTTTACAAGAGAAAAAACAATTTTCTCAGAATGTTATCATAGGTACCTTTTTTTTATATATATATAATTGTGTTAAAAAACTAAGAAAAAAATTTAAAACTTTATTGGTTTGGAGGATTAAAATGTAGTAGTTGGTGAAGATTTCATGAATATTTTGGCATCATCCATAGACTACAGTAAAACCTCCTACTAAAATCATCTGTTCCATACAGAAACAGCTCATACAGTCATTTTCAAGAGGATCTCTGGGCATCACTCACTATTGCCTGCTATGGTGACTTGGAAGACCTGGCAAAGAACTTGGTTTCCATAAACAAATAATAGAAAAATATCATTTCATGGATGACCAATTTCTGACTTTTCTCTGAAAATGCAGCCTGAGACTTCAGGAGTTCCAAGATCTTGAGAATCTTGGGCCTGGGTACCAAAGTAAATTAAAGTGAATTATTCTCAAAAGCCATGCCCTCAAATACATAGCCATTTCAATATTTTTAAAGCCATTGTTGTTCAAGTGTCATGTGTTTAAAGTAAGAGTGGAAACTATGCACTTCCATACACAGCCTTCATGCAAAAGTCCTCCATACAGCAAGAACTGTTCCAGGTTTACTCCTGACTCTGGCTGTGCTACATTTGGTGATTTGCAAAACCTGAATAGTACCACACTGGAATGAAAAACAACAGTGTTCTCGAATAAGCCATAGCTGCATTGCCTCAGAGATCTTCTCAGGAATAGCTAGTGCAAAAAATACAACATAATAATAGTTAGCACTCACTGATATGTTATCCTTTTCCTTTTCAAAGCACTTTACAAACATTAACTAATTAATTAATATTTATAACTCATCATTACACAACATTTCAAGAATTTGGTATATAATTCCCTAATGGTGTTACTGAGAAGTCCCTCTGAGAGGCACTCCAGAAGGTTAATGCTTAGTGATGGAGAGATCATTAGCCCAGCCCTTTTATACCAGTTATGTATATTTAAGATAACCCACATACTAATTATTTCATATGGATTTATGTATTTGAAGCATGGCTTTTATATACTTTTTATTTTCTAAAGAAATTTCTAGAGGTATATTTTTATGTAACTTTTCCTATTAGTTTCTCTAGATATATTCTACATTGTACAGCCTGTAAGAAGACAGCACAGCAAAAAGCAGAAATGCAAGGGGGTGCTGCACAGTCTGCATTGTGTGATTCTTTTCAGAATTATGCGGTGTGAATCAATAATGAGATTTTTTGCAATGTTATTGATTTCTGACAGCTTTCTGAAATGCTTTTTGGAAACCTACTTCTTTCAATTAATTATAAAATCACAAGTTGCTTGGCTAGAGTTTCTCAAATCATGGAGACACTGAATTTCAACTATTCTGTGGGTTACAGTAAGAATTTGTGTTTGTCTGAGGAGATCCTTAAAATCTCTACTTTTAACAGTTTATTACCAAAAAAAAAAAAAAAACCAAAAAAAACCCAACCCCAAAAAAACCCTCTTTTCTAGGCTTCTGTCTGGTGATTAGTTTAATATAGCTCATTTGCCCTTTAGCATGCCACATAGCAATAGTGTTATGAAGCTGACAGGTGGGACATGACAGCATCTTGTTTATCAGTTTTTTACCAGTATTTGATTAGATTTATGAGAGGCACTGGCATATTTTGTCAGGAAGGTTTATATTTAAGCTTCTTTTCATATATATATATATATAAAAAGATAAAAATACATGAAATGTGTAAGTGAAATGACTACTATTCCAGTTTAAAGAATTTCCTCATTGAGTTTTTGCTGAACAAAACCAAACCCAAAACCAGATCCCTTGAATTACGGCTTAATTAATTTTTTATGACTCATAGAATCATAGAATGGTTAGGGCTGGAAGGCACCTCCAAAGTTCATCTAGTCCAGCCCCGCTGCAGTGAGCAGGGACACCCTCGACTAGACCAGGCTACTCAGAGCCTTGTCCAGCCTCAGCTTAAATATCTCCAGGGATGGGGCCTCAACCACCTCCCTG
>JAAGNO010000265.1:0-29159 GCA_033439905.1 Ceryle rudis
CAGATTCTTGCAATCTTTTAATCTGGCATACACAACTTGGAGAGCTCAGCCACAAGCTCAGCTATGTGCCCAAGCACTCTCTCTGGCAACTTCACCTTGACCTGAAACAATGTCTGTGCTTTGGGAACATTCTCCTGCTGCCTGCCTTTGAACTCTGGATGAAAGCATTCGAGGAAAGAAGCAGCATCAGGAGCCACAGAAGGCATTTTTATTGTACCAGACTCTGAGGGTTTACATTAGCTAGGATAAAAACATAACACTCACTCCCAACAACAGCAGTAAACACTGATGTGTCAGTGCCATGCTTCATTAAAAGGCACAGCAGCTCATATCCATCACTGACACATCTGGCAACAGTGCCAGCTGCCCACTGCTGATGGAGAAAGATTGACATGGCAGCCCCAGAACAGCTCCTGAACCTCCCACAACACTAGTGGAGAAAGACAGCACCGTCAGCCATACTGTGTGCAGTAGTTCGCTTCAGCAGCTGAATAGATTATTATCAATAATGAAGCAGAAAAGTGAAATAAGACAGATGATCTAACTGCCAGTAATAGAGGGCTGATGGGCAAACAACGGGAACTGTTCTTAGCCGCTCTCCTTGGTATTGCTGCTTGTGGAAGAGACTGCCAAGAACAGCAACACTTCACTTAGTGCAATGCTTTAGCATCTCAAACTTTAGGAAGAGACAAATCCTCAGTGACTATGTTAACACCGCCCTCGTGTTACCGGTGGGGAAAAAGCAGGACTGCAAAAGGAAGCAATGAGCTATGTCAGGACCCAGGAAGCTCAGGCTTGGCTCAGATCAGATGTGATCACCTCATGCACCTACTATTCCAAATCCAGACCTTTCTATTCTTACTCGATAATACGAGCAATTCAACAGTCTCATGCTCAGACCCAATGAATTCTCATCTGTGTTTACAGCAGGATTCAGACACAGAAGGTTAGACACTATGTAAACGAGAACTACAGCGAAAGGGTGTCTCCTTGCTGTGTCACTGTGGAAGAGCAGAGATACAGCTCAGCCGTTTCCCTACCTGGGTGTACTCCTCCTCTGCGCTGTACAGCCAAGCATGCTTGACCTTCTCCTTCTCTTTGGCCACTTCCATGATCTGCTCAAACGAAGCATTATCTTCACTCGTGTGTTTTGCCAAGAAGCTGTCCAGACTGGGAAGCACATCTTTATCATCTTTATCAGCTTCTCCTAACAAGAAGAGGGGAGAAGCCTAAGCAAGGTTAATTTCTCCCTTTCCTTGAGAGTGCCACATGTAACTGTTAATTCCTTTGCCAGCAACCTTTCTATGGACCTGCTAATAACAAACATGAAGCTTGGTGGAAAGAAATGTATACATGCAGAGAAGTACAATAATAAATAATCTTTTGGAAGACAATCAACTTTAACATAAAACTTTTTATGGCATTTATAGCTATTTGTGCTAAAGGGAAAATGCGCAAGCAGACAGCTGCTGGCAGACATTTCTAACATACTATATGAATATCTCTGCCCCTACAATCTTTGCTTCCTTAACACTGGAAAATTTACCACCTTCAAAGGCATCAGCTGAGTTAAGGATTTCCACAGCCATAAATACACCCATAATTGACAGTTCACACACGATGCAACACCTTACATCAAGTTAAACTTCAGAGTGATCATTTTCACCTACTAGAAGGTCAAGGGAAACTGCTTAAACATCTGCTAAATACTTGAGTATTTATAAACTTTACAGGAGACAGAGCTCACAAAAGTATTTTCCTACTGCTGACGAATTCAGCTGGAAAACCATCATTCTCCTACCTTCCTCTGCAGCTTTGGTGCCAGCTTTGGATTTATTCCCCAGTGGAAGGCCACCTGGATGCACTTCTGGGGTTTCAAACGTGGCTGGAGTAACATCTGTAGCAGAAAGAAGGTTCACACAGTTACTAGAGCACAGAACAGGACACTTACTGGGACACCTTCCACCACAGTAAGGCTCATGTGCCAGACAAGTCACAGAAAACGTACCAAGAGAACAAAGAATTGATTAAAGGCTGTGAAAATACTCCAAAATACTCTATTCAGTTCTGTCCCAACAAGATCTTGTTTTCATCTAAGACATTATTTTTCCCCTGCTGGGAAAAACTCACAAGAGAGCCACGGCCCAGTATATTTGCCAACAGAAGCAAGCAGCAGTGTAACAACCCTAACCTAGGCCAGGGCTGGCACCTGCAGTAAGGGACAAAGGGAAACCACTTGGTGACACATGCCCTTTGCCACAAGAAAGCTGAGTTACCTAAACCACAATGCAAGGGCTAGGCCAGGGACTGGGCTTTAGTATAAGACACCTGAGCTTGAAGTGAAAGCAAATATACAGCTGGGCACTGGATGCCTGCTCTGGGAACTTCTGACAATCATGAGCTTCCCACACCTTCTGTCCACAGTGTATGAAATCTTACACATCTGTGTATGTAACAAGAACCCCTGAAATCATAACAAGGGCTCAGAGCATAGCAGAGAGTTTCTGACAGTACAGTGTTGCAAATTAGAGCACTTAACGTTCCCTAGGGAGGGGGAACTTGGCAAAAGATGCCTGTGAGGAATAGACCTTCGATCACTGTTTTTTCCAAAACCATTCCCTCAAGCAGGAACTATTAGACACCATCAAAGAGAAATTCGGCAACAGCCATCAGATACTGGCTACTGCCCAATTTTGTGTATTAATTCCCACGCAGTGTCAAACTTGAATCTTTAAGATAAGCACTGCCTGCAGAGATTTTGATAAATCAGAGCAGCAATATTAGATATAAAACCCTTATGCCACTGTGAGCCAGCTCTTACAGGGTGCAGGGGTGTCCCTCGATGATTTGCCCAAGGAGGAGCCAAACTTGATAGCAATTTGTCTCATTTTCTCCAAGTCACCATTTTCTTCAGCCTCCAGATATTCCTTCTGCGCTCGCAACTTCTCCACATCAGGAAAGAAATCTCGCTGAATGATGTTCTCTAAACTCTACAAACAGAGACACGAGTGCAAGGCCACGCTGGGACACCTCGGAGAGCCGGATCAGCTCGGGTCTGCCCCACAGAGCACGGGAAGGACGAGCAGCCTACGGGTGCCTCAAGCCGAGGCTGGGCCGGTGGCAGTGCGCTGAGGTGGGGGAGCCCAAGGGGCGGCTCCAGAGCTGCCTCGGCCCCAGGCGCGACCCGGGGTTACGCCGGGCAGATCCGAGCCGAAAGCCGCTCGACCCAGATGCCAGGAGAGAGGGGCCTCCCGGGCCCGGCGCAGCCCGCCGGGCTCTGTCCGCACTTCCCCCTCCCCAGGACGAGGCCCAGGCCCGCCGGCCTACCTCAATGTAGGCCTCCTCATCCAGGATCTTCTTCGAGCGCCTCGGGGCCGGCGAGATCGCCTCCTTCCCCGTCGCCAAGGCGGTGCCCGCGGCGGCAACCGGCACTAAGGCGCCGGAGGAGGCCGCTGGAACCGCCGCTGCCGCCTCCATAGCACCGGGAGCCCGGGAGGACGGCGACACCCTGACCCTTTTCAGCCGCCGTCGCGACAGCGACGCGCCGTGACGTCACACCTCCGCGCCACGGGGAGACGGAACGTCCCGCAAGCACCGCCCCGGGGAGCCACACGGAGAGGCTGTCAGCGCGCCCCCTGCCGGCCAGGAGGATCCGCCCGCTCCTTCTCCGTGACAGCGGCGCGACCCCGGGGCCTCGCGGGCTGGGCGCTGCCGGGGCCGGGGCGAGGCCTTTGGCCCCCGCCGGGCGCCGCGCCTTGGCTCTCTGCCCCCCGCCAGCACCACCCCCACGCCCGCCCTCAGGGCTCCTCAGACCCAACCCGGTCTCGCCGGGCAGCGGGCACCGCCACCCGGGTGCTCGGGAGCGGCGGGCAGGCGGGGGCTCTGCGCGGAGCGGGCATTGCCGGGGCCCCGCCGCCGCCCCTCCGCAGCACGGAGAGAGGTGGCGGGACACTTGTATTTATCTTGCTGCTTCACGGGCCCTGCCTGGGGCCCGGGCGCCGCTGGCACTGTCCGGGAAGCGGCACGGGCTGCCCGCAGCGGAGCGCTCGCCCTGCCGACCTCTCTCGCCACAGCGGACGGGCCGCCGCTGCCACGGGCCATAGGGAGAAATCCGAGTTTCCTTTCTAAGGAGCAAACCGCCTGCTCGGTGCCCTCACCCCGACAGCACCCGGAGATGCCGGCGGGGTGCGGGAAGTAGGGAACACACACTGCGGGGTGTTCCGCAGAGCTGCGGTAGGAAAATGAGCACAGGCGCCACCTGCACAGAGGGAGACAAGAAGGGGAGTCTCCCCGTCTCTCGAAGCACGCACATTAAACACCGGTACAGCTCTGTGCCCTGCGCAAGCTTTTGGCAGGGTGTTCTGAGGGTCGCGCCTGGGGAGTGATTTGCCATGTGAACTAGGTTTAGAAGAGAAAGTGGGACATGAAAGTGCCATGTCTGCTTTTACTTGTTCTCCTCCTCTGGGAATCACATTAATCCCCCCGGGCTGCCCCCCAGGGAACCTGTCAGCTATGGGAAATGGATGCTCTTGGCATTCATAGGATGAGATGCAGCCTGCAACCTCTAACAGCTCTCAGGGGGCTTCTTGGTGCCTTGAAGGATCAGTGCTGAAGCAGATGCCCTCTTCTGATGTCTCCACTTGGCCCGACGATTTTTAAACCAAACCTAGAAAGTTCAAAACAAGAAAAGAACTTCAGTATTTCATGTGTGACTTGGAGGAGGGCAGGCAGGCGCACTCCTGGACTGTACAGTGTAAGCTTTAGGGTAATACATTTCTCAATATAAAAGTTTCATGCAACATTTAGCCAGTTCCTCCCCCGCAATCCTGCTGAGGGACACAGGGGAGATGAAACTTCTCCGTGGCAAATTCAGAAGTCACATGATCACAGACAGAGGACTATACACTTGGGTGCAAGGGATGAACAGAATGAGGCACGCCTGCGTGTTTATGCAGGTGATTCCAGGAGAGACAGAATGCGGGAGCTTATGGGACCAAATGCTAGAAAAAATCAGCCCCGCAGAACTGGTTTATACTCTTCCATTGCTTGTCAAACCTAAACTGTGGTTTGTTCAGTACCAAGAATGGTTTCTAAAATGAGGCCCTGGCTCCCAAAAAAACCAGCGCAATGCCCCAGTCTGTGTTCTCAGGGGGCTACAGCAAACAGCACCTCACTGTGTGGACGGATCTCACCTCTACCCTCTCCTCCTTCAAGTGAATGCGGTTCGCCAGGTGTTCACGGGTGATGACGTCCGGGTACTGGTTCTGATGGAAAAGTGTCTCCAGGGCCTGCAGCTGGTCCTCAGTGAATATGGTGCGATGCCGGCGCGTCCGGCGCTGGATCTGGTGTAAAGTCTGCAGCTCGCTCGGGTTCCCCTGGGGACTCTTACAGACCCTGACCGCTGAGTGGAAGAGCCGCATGGGCCAGGGGAACCGGGCATCTGCAAGGGGAGAGGTGCAGCAGCAGTTTTAGGGGTGGGGGGCTCAAACACCCATCTTGCTCAAGGCAGTTCAGGCATAAGTTGCATCCCCACGTGGTGTTTGGAAGGAGGCAGCCAGCCAGCTGGTGTGGGTGAGGAGCTACATGGTAACCATGCAAGTGAAAGAAGGGCTTAGGGTATCACTTTGGGAGAAGTGTGCAGGTGGGGAGCACTGGTTGGCTTTTCCTTGTTTATTTACTATTTGTACTATGGCCAGCTCCAGAAAATGCATGGAAACTCACAGCCCAGCGAGGAGCTATGTTTCTGTCCTGACATGGGATTTTTGAACTTTCAGGATGTTCTTGAGCTGCATTTTTTCAAGATTTTCTATTTTTTGTTTGTTCATTTGTTTGCTTTTGTTGTTGTTGTTGTTTGCTAGATGAAATAATTTTGCTAGATGTAGCCAAAACCTCTTTTCCTTAAAGAACAAGAGAGGATCCCCAGGACTGGTGGTGTTAGCAAGCACAGGCACAGCTCTGAGGATGGGCAGCATGACCATGGGGCCCCACATTCCACAGAGAACTTCCACCCCTAGAAGCATCGTCTTCTCAAGTGTTTTACACTGAACCAGTAATACCCAATAATAAATAGCATCTGCTACTTTTACAGTGCTGGTAGCACTGCAGGTAAAAGTGCCTGCTCTTGAGAACCATGCTGAGACTGGAGCTCAGCTCACTGGAACTGGGGTCTGAGGCCACCATGGTGATAAGTCAGGCTCTATATTCTCACTCATCAACCACATTTTCCCCTCCACCCAGCCCTGGCACCAGCCCCTGCATGAGCCCTGTGCCATGTATCAAACCCAAACACTCACCCAGCCAACTTGCCGAGTCCTGCAGGGAAGGGGCACTCCTGTGAGAACAGCAGCAGCAGTTGCAGTGTACCCCTTCCAGCTCTTCCTCCTCCTCCTCCTCCTCCTCCTGCAGGGAGCTGGCCGGCAAGGTCTCCAGCTCACAAAGCCCTTTGGGTGTGCAGTCCAAGATGCTCTGGAGGCACAGCGGGACCAGGACCTGGGGGCTCCTCTCTCCTGGGCTGGAGAGGATGTTCTCGATGCTGAACGAACACGGCTTCTTGAGGCCTCTCCTGCCATCATCAGCCTCTGATGCTGGCTCTGAAGACATCCTCTGCCGGCAGCAGCGCCCACAGGAGTGGGCGGCTCGGGCTGAGTGGGGTTTGCTCTCCGTGTGCTAACTCTTGAGTGGGGTCTCACAAGGAGAAAAAGACAGCTTAGGTAGCTTTTAAAATGGACTGCTGAAACGACCCAGAATCACTGCTTTGTCTTGACATTTCAAGTGACTCATTCTCACAGACGACTTTTTATTTTATACACACACAACACTTTTTCTCCTTCTAACCTTGCTGTTCTATGACTGAAGCCACCCTAAATATATATATATAGACAGATATATAATCCCTTTGGAAAGAAAACCATAAACCCCCCTGTGAATAAAATAAATTCTAACTAATCTTGGCAGCTTTGTGAAGGGTTAGTGTGGATCTAAGATTTAGCTAATCCCACAAAAATGACTGGAGAAGGAAATCTGATTTCTCCATCTCGGGTGTAGATTTGAGGTGGTTATGATCTCTATTGTGCTGCAGCCTCCGATCCAAGGAAGGGGGAGGATAGCTGTTCCCAGCCCGGAAATGGACCAGAGGATTAACTCCTTCAAAGAAGCAAATTATCCCTTTCTCTGGCCAAATGAAACCTTTCCCATCAAAAGAGAGCTGTCATATCATACAATATGAGAGAGGACAGAGTTCAGCTTAATAAAAAAATCATTTTTAGTGATAGCATAGCCTTTGGCCACACCAGAACTCTCTGTGAAAGTTGATTTATTTTCTGCCGAAAGCAGAAAAATTGCTTTTTACATCCTTCCCCTTTTGCCCACCTCTGCTGTCCTAATCACAGATAACGCAGATGCTTTGCATGTATCCAACATACTCTTTGTAAGGATTCAAAGCCGTTAATAAATTAGATTACTGGCAGTTCACAGCAGCTCTGTGGCATAGCTTAGTGGCATGTAGCCACCTCCTGTACAGCTGAGTTGTACCCTTGCTCAGTGTCGGGAAGGAGAGGATTGCTGCCTGCGCAGGCAGGCAGGCAGCAAGGTCCCACAGCAGCTCAGGCAGGAGCATGGTCTCCGTGCCACAGCTAATGCATGGACCAGTGATCCCAGAGCAGCCAGAACAGCTGCCTGCGACAGCTGGGCTTCCCCAAAGCTGTGTCAGTTCTATTCCAAACTTCTTCTGTCCAGCAAGAGAAACTGAGGTGACACTATGGCCGAGAGAGGTGACTCAGGACAAGGAGGGGACACCTGGCACTGACCCTCCTGAGGGCAAACAACAAGACCTGACAGATGCAATCCACAGGAGGAGAGAGGATGTCTTCCATTTTGGGTTTGAAACTGAATGAGTAGCTGGGGTTAAATTTGAGCTCAGTTAGCTCAGGAAAGTTTAAAACTAAGTTCTCTTGGCCTCAGTGCAGTTTAAGCCAAGGTGAGTAGCAAGGCTTCAGGAGTTCATCTAGGGAACTCTCTGCTGCTTGGTGTTTCTTTGCAGAGGAGAGAAGGTACCAGTCCCACTCATGGTACACTGAGGAGACACACAGGTGAGTGCTGTGACACTGCTGCACATCAAAGGTCCTTGTGGCACCTTGTGATTTCACGCTGAACAGCCCAGCAATCCCTCCAGCACTGCACAAAAACATGAGCCAGACTCCAGGAGAGCCCACTCTTAGTTCCCATTCTTTTCGCCTTGGTCCTGCTTTCTGCCTGCCTTTCCTCACCCCACTGGTCTCCAGTGCCAAGAAGAGATGCCCCATAGCCACTCGAACTGCAATCCTCAGACATCTGTAAAGTCTCACTTAAATCCAAACCACTATTTTTACTTCCATCCCTTTATTTGCCTGTCTTTCATGTATTCTGATGGCATAACATAAATGATAGCCATACTGTATGAATCTTCACATATTTGCTCAAGGTTTGAGAGAAAGATGCCTTTGTAGCCTCCCGGTCTGGACAAGTTCACTGCTGACCTGCCAAGGTGTCAGCACTCCGGAGAGGCACTGGGGATGCACTAATGCCTGGGATCATAGCAAACTGCTCCCAGCTTTTGTGCATGTACCCAAATGCTGACACAGAATGGATGTGGGGCCAGGTTTGGTTCCCCACACTGTGCTGGTCCAGAGCGGCAGCAGGGCAGGTGAGCTGGGACGTGCTGTGAGTACAGGATCTGACCCTTTCTTCTTTCGGCTGTAATAATCATACACCTGAAGCAGATTAATTCTCTTTACCATCCTCAACAAAGGACGCCTTTCCCTGGCCTCCCCTGACTGTCCCTGCCTTCCCACCACACATGCACTTAGCCTATTAGGATCTCCGCTGATTGCTTTCTTTCATTTCTCCCATACCTTTCACTTCAGAAAATGGACTGGTAATACTTCTTTTATCAAAGAATTATGGGATTTAGGACCCAGATCTTACAAAGAGACTTTTGATAGCTACTGGTAATCAAATCCCAATCGGCAGATACTTCTCTGCACCCGGTTACTAGAGAGGAATAAAGGAAAGGGATTATTGATGTTCTGTTTACTGAGCCTCCAGCAGATAGGATCACTGGGCTATTTCATATTAGAAAAGGAATGGAAAATAAAACAAGAAAAAAAATGTAGACAAGGAAGGACAATATAGATATAGATAAAAAGAAAATAAACAGGCTCTTATCATTTTCTTATTGGTTAAGGAGATTCCAAAGCCATTATAGAGGATTAGCAAAAAGGTTAATCTGCTTTAGCCGTTCACTTGTCAAAAGTGAATTTATAGGGTTTGAAAATCCTTCCTGGTGAAACCAGGAAAAAATCCCCCTCTCCCCACCCTGCCCCTCTTTTCTGCAGGCAGGGCAAGAGGATGGAAATGGGAGCTTTTGAGACTCAAAAACATGGGAGAACCCTCCCTTACCTTTCCCTGCCTGGGTGCTGGCACCCATGGTAGCTCTGGTTTGGCAACACTTTTCCCCCCTTCCTGATCACTCATGTGGGGTGGCCATGGTGCTCAGGGAACAGAGGAAGAGGTCCAAGACCAACTTCCTTCACTGCTCTGCACTTGTCCTGCACTGTTTCACTTGTTGATACTGGCAGCAGTCAGGGTGAACCCAGGCCCTTGGCTGGATTTGGGCTTCCAGGCTGATTTCTAAAGCAGAACAGAGATGGATGCTGCTGGCAAATGTTGCTAAAAACTACAGGTTGGGGTCTCTCTGTCCCCAGGTGCAGCGCTCACTCCAGGTGCCACATCTCAGTGTCCTCTGTCATTCAGCACAGATGCTGGCTTGTCCCAGACATGCTCTCCTGGGCTGCCTGTACCACCAGCTTGCCCAAGTGGCGGATGCCCATCACTTGCCCCACTGCCACTGTGAGAAATAACCCAGGGCAAAAACAATCTTTCAAGGTCAAAACCAGCAAGAAACACTTCCTCCATAGCTGCTGGGTGAAGTTCAGTGGGATGCATTAGTCAGGAGTTATAACTACGTTTAATGAAGACAGAGCAAACATAGAAGCATAGAACGGTTTGGGTTGGAATCCCTCTGCTGGCTATTAGTTCATTAGTGATGCTGGCTAATGCGAATGCTGGCTTACAGAGATGGTGCCCAGGATGTAGCAGAAGGACTGTGGGTGACCAAACCTCCCCTGATGCAATGGGGAACGATGGAGTGGGACAACTATTTCACTCTGAAGCATTTCACTTGGCATTTCAGAGATTTTACAGCCACCATCATAGGCTGTCCAGCTTCCTCTGTGCTTGGCAACAAGTACCACCTCCCCGGGTTTCATCCCTTCTGGGGGGCTCTTGCTCTTCGCCGACTAAGGAAACAGCTTCAGATGATGTTTCTAGGATTCTCTGTGGCGTTTTCGTCCCTGATTTGCAGCCTGTGGATCTAGCGTCGGGCTGAAGGCTGCGGGTGAAGATGAGACTCCCCTCCCGGCGAGCCTCGCCCGCACCCGCAGCCTTCAGCGCGACCGGCGCTGCCAGGAGCTCCCACCGTCCCCGGAGCCCGCCCGGCTGGGAGGAGGGGACAGCGCTAGGGGGGGCCGCTGAGCCGGGAGGAGCTGGGCCGAGCTCTATGGTGCTGGCGGCAACCGGCCATGGGAGCCGAGCGGGAGGCGCGGGCCTGCGCTGCCTTCTACGGGGCGCTGGGCATCGCCGCGCCGGTGCTCTCCTGCCTGCGCTGCCTGCGGCAATTCGCGGGGTAAGCGGACGGGACCTGGGTGAGAGGAACCCGGAACCCTTCAGTCCCCGGGAGCGGCTCCCCGGGAACACCCCGGCGCGGATCGCGGCATCCCCGGGCGCGGGGACCCGGCGCGGCTCCTCCGGACATCCCCCCGGGCGTGGGTAGGGAGGGAGGCTCGCCTTGGTCCCGGCTTGGGGACCGAGTCACCCCTACTTGCCCTCATCCTCTTCAAGCCCGCTCTGCAGTAGCAGGGCAAGCAAGTCTTAGATTTTTGGGCCCCCCCGTCCCCTCCATCCCTGCCGTGGGATTGCTTTTGCCAGAACAGGCCGGGTTGTGGACTCTGAGCAGTTCCACCCAGCCTGTGCAATGTTCCAGCTCTAACCCTATCAAGCTGTGGCACAGCTACCCCAATCCAAGTGAAGCTGGGGTGCCCCAACCCTAACCACCCACCAAGATGAGGCATCCCCGCCCGAATCCAGATCTAGCCGGGACACCCCCACTCCAATCCACATTGAACTGTGTCACGCATCTTCACTGAGCTGGGGTATTCCCCCCCCACCCCAGTCCCCACTGAGCCAGGGTAAACTCACCACCATCACCATCCCGTTTCAGGAGTACTGCCAAGAGATGCAAAGACAAGCACCTGGAGGAGGCCCTCCTGCTGTCACGGGCACTGAGCAAGGATCTGCAGGCGCTGGGTGAGGCAGAGGCAAGGCCCCTGCTACGCTGTGTCCTGGCTTTCCAGATGGAGGCAACTAGCAGCTCCAGCTCCTTCCAGAAACTGGAACAGGTCTGTAAGACAACTGTATGGGCTGCGGCCTCAGAACTCTGTTAGCCCCGAGTCTAAGCAATGGTCTCACCTGTCTCTGCTTGCCACCGTCACAGCCCTGGTGTGGTGCATCCTTGCCGCCAAAGGGGTCACGGTGATGCCACAGAGCTCCCTGAAAGCTGCATTGAAGCTGGTATCTCTTGGAGGTCAGGGCAGACCAGCTGACTCAGGGCATCTCTCGGCAGATTGTGACCCAGCTGGCAGTGGGGAAGGAAGCCCTGCTAGCCCAGGAGGTGGGCACATTGCTGGCTGGCCTGGTGCTGCGGGGAGAGGTGAGAGCACTTCAGTTGTGTGGTGGAATCTGCTTTCATGGGGTCTTGGCTGGAGCCCATGAGTGACAGGGACCTCCTGGTTTGCGCTGCCCAGAGTCCTTTGCTTCTCTTCCCACCATACCAAGGGCTTGCCCATGCTTGCAGCCAATGACATGTGGCTGTCCATCACAGCAGCCCTTTGCTCATCCCTGGAACTGCTTCTGGCACAGGCAGGACCCTCCTGCCCAAGGCACCAAGCCCTCGTGTGTCATCATGTGGGGCAAACTGTCCTTCTGCCCTCACAGGTGCTGTCTCCTGCGGACCTCCAGTCAGGTCAGTCTCAGATCCTTCCCCTCCAGGGGCTTCTCCCAGCCCACACCACCAATACATGGGATGCACCCAGACTGGGTCCTCTGCATTCGTGGGAGGGGGAGCAAGGATCAGCCAGATCCATGAGATCTCTGTAGAGGTCCCAGCTGCACCCTATGGCTCTGCCCACCTACCTGGGGTGGCTGAAAACTGGTCAAGCAAAAGCATCCCCTGCATCCCAGCCCCATTCTCACACCACTTACTGGCAGTGCAGAGCTTGGTTTAAGCAGGAGCAGGGCTGGCTGTGGGCACAGTGCCAGGAGCTGATGCTGCCCCCTTGCCCATAGTGTGCATGTTCATGGAGGAGAGCAGCCTGGGCCAGCAGCACTGGCAGCAGAACCTGGCCTTGCTGCTGCAGCGCCTGGCCACCACCTTGCACTGGGTGCTGCAGAGCCAGCCCATGCCCAGCAGCACATGGAGCTACCTGATCATCAAGGTAAGAGCCAAATTTCAGAGGAGGGGGGAAGGATCAGTGCCTGCAAGGACTGCCTGGGCACTGGCAGCAATGTCCAGGAGGGATGCGCACATGGCAATGCTTCAAATAGCCATCCCCAGGGAATTGCTGCTTTTTGAGAGGCGAGAGATGCTGACAGCCATCCCCGTGGCCCTCACCCCTCTTTCCCCAGGCCTGCCTCCAGCTCTTCCAGGCACTACCAAAGGATGTGGCCCCCCTGGCATGGAGCACCATGGGGAAGAACGAAGCCCTGCAGAGCCTCTTGGGACTGTTGCTGGAGGTGGTGTGGGGTAAGGTGCGTATGGCCCCGGGGAGGGATGGTGCTGCCTGTCCTCAGGAGCAGAGCAGTGCCATCCTTTCAGGGCACTTTCCCCATTCCTCTCCCCCAGGGGAGTCTGCAGAGGCAGCTCCAGTGTCTGGGGTGCCAGGGGTACCCTGCCTGGGCATGGAGGGAGGGTTAAATGGGATCTGGTTTTAAATGGCATTTTGAGCTGTGCCTTTGCCTCCCTTGTGAGTCCAGGCCCTGAACAAGGATACGCGGCTACTGGCAGGCACAGCCCTAAGCATGCTGGTGAACACAGCCCCTGAGCCCAAGCGTGGGGCCAGCGCTGTGCTGGGCCTCTTCCAACTCCCTGACCAAGGTGCGTGCTCTGTCCCAAGCTGGGGTCAGCCTCTGGCAAAGAGGACAGTGGGAACCGTCATGTTTGGGTGTGAAGAGACAGAGTCCAGTGCTCTTCACCAGCAGTGCAAGACAAACTCTGCAGCAGTGTCCTGCTTTTGGGGTCTGGGAGCCCCAGCTGCCACCGGCCACCTCTGAGAGTCACTCCGGCATGAGCTAGGGCAGTTAGCTCGCAGAGCAGCGCTGGGTTTGCCATCTCTCTGCCATCTAACTCAGCCATTTCCCACCAGGCGCGGGGGAGCTGAAGTTTGGAGAGCTGACAGTGGCAGTTCCCCTGGTCCTGGAGCCAGATGGGCTGAAGAAGCTGGTACTCACCAGAGGTTTGCTGACTTGCTGTAAGATGGACATCCTCAGCTGCCAGCTGGAGAACTTCACTCACCAGGTAGGAAAGCTCAAACCCAATAGCCAGGGATTTGGAGAGCCCTTTGCACAGGGCTGGCAGCTGCCGTCAGGGGCTATGGATCCCCGGGGGCCCTAGCCAAGCTGCACACTTCACCCATCCCGCTGAGCACAGTGCATTAGTCAGGAACCTGCTTTATCCAAAGACACCTGAGCAGGGATATCCCTCTCCTGGGGAGCTGAGAAGCCAGGAGGTGCCAAAAGCAGCCCCTGCACAAGCAAAGCAGCAGAAGCAACGTTTGCCTCATCCTCGCACTGCATGAACCCAGGGCCACTCCAGGCAGAGCACAGCCACCAGCTCTGCCCATTTCCAGCATCTCCCAAGTCCTCAGAGTTGAGGACTTCCAGACAGGGAGCAAAAGCTAGCAATAAGCTGCTGTAAGAGCAGAAAAAACAGGGAGAGCTCTCCTCAGCTGTCTCATGGTGGGGTTTTCTCACCCTGGAAAGTCTGTGCCTGACGGCTCCCTGAGCTGCTGTGCTCTCACAGGCCTGCCTGCTGCTGGATGTGGTCTTTCCTGCTGTGTGTGACGTAACCAAGGAGCAGAAGGACTGCCACTACTACTGCTTCCAAGGTAGAAGACAATGACCCTGCCACGGTGGGGAGGTTTAAGAGGTTCTCTGTCTTAGGATGCACAAAGCCTCCATGGTAATACATCTTGTCCCAAGGAAGATGCTTTGCTGGATCTTGGTAGCTGATTTGGAAACCACTATTGATTTCTGCTCCAGCCCAATGGACGCTAACCCTCTTGGGCTGTTGTATACCTAATGGGGAAGCCACTGCCCTTGAACATTGGGGTCCTTAAGCCCAGCAGCCCACACTGGCAAGTTTTGGGGTGAGGGCTGCAGCAGAGCGCTTTGCTTTTGCAGCCTGTGCCCTGTGGCTGCAGCGCCTGCAGCAGAGCCTGCCTGCCATCTGGCGCCTGGTGGGAACCCACGTCCTGGCCCATGACACCGACCTGCTCCAGCAGCTCACCCAGCTGGTGTGGGACAACGCCGAGACCCCGGTAAGGCCACAGTGCTGAAAGCCCGTTCCACAGCAGCCAGAAACAGCCCTCCATTCTCCCAGCCCAGCTGCTTCTCCCCTGTCCATTACATACCCCTTCCTGTTTCAGCTCCGTCAGCTGAATACAACCCCCTTTGCCAGCAGCTGCCCTCTGGCCGGGCAGGGCTGGGGCACTTGTCAAACACAGCCTCTGCAGGGACATGCCCCAGCACTTCGCCCTCCCCAGGCAGCACACACTGGGGTAGTCCCAGCCTGTCCACAGCTGCTGGCTCACCACCTGCCACCCCCACGTCCCCAGATCCTAACCCCATGGTTACCAGGCAGGACTGAAAGTCCATGGCCCCAGGAAAGCAAGAGTTACTGAGAAAGGAGAGGGAACCCACCCTAACTGCTCCTGCTTGCCATCCTTCTTCCCCCAGGTGGAAGGGGTATCCGAGTTCATCCACAGCTCCTTCCGACTGCTTCTAGAGATCTACCACCTCGAGTGCCAGCACTTCCAGGACCAGGAGAGACCCTTCTACCAGCAGATACTGCAGAGAGCAGTCTCAATGCCATGGCAAATCAAAGCCAGATACGTGCCCCTGTGTGCCATCATCCCCTACGTGGGCAGCCAGCAGGTAGGGAGGGCAAGGGGACAGGGAGGCTGTTCTGTCTGGCACTGCTGCTGGGGTGGCACAGCCCCTGTATGCTGCCTGTCACCTTCCACTGCCCAGCTCAGCCACGCGGCAGCCTCCCCAGCCAAGGGGCCATTTTAGCATCTCCCAAGAGATAGTACCCCTGCTGGAGTAGTGACCTGCAGCAACACTGATGCAGCCCTGGGGACTGCCAGCAGGGATGCAAGCTTTGCCAGTTGATGCCCACCAAAATCTGGCCAAAAGCAGTACTGGAGATGCTCAGTGCCATGGGTGACTGGAGTGTGGTCTGTACCTGTCTATGCCCCCCACTGTATGCAGCCTTCAGCCTGGCAGGCTAATGAAGGTCATCTGCCTTTCTCCTAGGTGCTGGATGCCTACCCGGACCTGCCCCAGCACCTCCTGAGCTGCCTCTCCACCAACCACCTGTGTCCTGCAGCCACCGAGGTCTACAAGGCCCTGATGCGGCAGCAACATGCTGAGCAGCAGGAGGGGCAGTGGGGCACAGAGGCAGCTGTGGCAGAGGAGTGGGCTCTGTGGTGGCTGCCCCTGCTCTCCCAGGCGCTCCGCTCCCCCCTGCCCATCCTGCAGACCAATGCTGCCAACCACCTCCTCACCTGGACCCTGCGGGAGCTCCCGGCTGCCCAGGCACTGCTGTCTGCCCAGTTCGGTGGCCAAGATGCAGCATCACTCCGGGCTTGGGTCTCGCTGCTGAAGGCACAGAAGAGCGTGTCAGGGGCCCTGCCACTGCAGGATGAAGCACTGGAGCGGCTCTCCTGCTGCCTGGGTGCCCAGGAGGAGGGTGTTCGGCTGGCAGCGCTGAGTCTTCTCTGCTGCAGTCCCAGCACCAACCAGCCCCTCTCAAGCACTGAGGTACGGCTGCTACAGGAGTTCCTGCCCCTCAATCTCAACTGTGACTCCTCCTCATTCCGGCAGCTGCTGCAGGCAGCGGTGAGGAAGGCTCTGGTCCGGCTGCGGGACAGCTCGCTGGCCCAGCTGCGAGGGAAGGTGTCCCAAGACACTGATCTGGGCGAGGGAGAGGGGCAGCTCGCCCAGGCAGTTGGTGAGGTGACCTCCATCACAGCTCTGAAGGATTCACACATGGGTGCCTGGCCTGGTGTCACTCACTGCCACGCTCTCTGCCCACAGGCTTTGTGGAGTGGCTGCTGCAGCTCAGCATCACCTCACTCAGCCCAGGCTCCAACTACCAGAGGAAGAAGACAGCTCTGCTACTCCTGGCCTCTGTTTTGGAGACCTGCACAGACACTTGGAGCCCCCACAGGAAGAAGGGCCAGCCCCCACGTGAGTACAGGCACCCATTTGGAGTATCACCCCTCAGCTGCGTGGGTGCTCCCTGCTGACCCTGTCCCACCACCCCATGTCCCCACCACAGGGACCATGGCCACACTGCTGAGCTATGCCAGGCAGAGAGGCTGCTGGGACTTCTTTTCCCAGCCCAATTTGTTGGCACTGATGAGCTGCTTGCAGGACAGCACTGGTGAGGTGAGCCTTGTCAAGATACCCACCTTGCCCCTTAGCAGGCTTGTAGGGGAAACCCACCATGCTTCCCATCCTTCCCTGCGCTAGCCACTTTCCCTCCTCTCATGTCCTAATTCCGCCCCCACCTCTGCTGTCTTGGCAGGTCAGAGACTTGGCCTCAGAGCTGCTTGTCTGTTACTTCCCCCCGACGTTCCCTGAGCCCATCACCCTGGCTCTCTTCCAGCTGGCCCAGGATGCCCTGGGCAGCCCCCGAGTGCAGGAGGCTGAAGCTGGAGCTGTGCTGATGAAGACCATCCTGCAGAAGTAGGAGCTTCCAGCCTCTCCCTTCCCGCACAGGCACAGCAGCCCCCAAGAGCATGTCAGCAGTACCGGCATCTTGCCGGAGCTGGTGTTTATAGCTCGGGGCAGCAATGGCTTGGGTTTGAAACAGCTTTGCAGTGGGGATCTGGGTGGGGTTAGGGTGCAGGAGCCATGTAACACAAGATGGATAGAAAACTCCCTCATCCTCACAGCAGTGTCTGCCTCTGTCCCCAGGTCAGACAGCAGCACCATGAAGAGCCTGGCCTTGGAGGCTGAAGCAGCTCCAACACTGCACAATCGAGGTCTCTGCTTCGCTCAGCACCTTCTCCACCTGCTTCAAACCCAGTATGCTGTGGCATGCCAGGACCTGCTGCAGGCAGCAGCCACTGCACCCATGCACGGTACAGCCCCAGCCCGGGAGGGCAGCAAGCAGCTCCTGCAGCCAGTCTCCTCCCCAGCAATTTGGAGGAGGCAGGAATTGTACAGCAGGACTGAGGCCGCAGCTCAGTGCTGATGCCATGTCCTCACCTCCATTTTCCTGTATGGCTGCTCCATCTGCCCAGCGTGTCCCTTGCCAGGGGGCCTGTGGCTACAGGCCCAGGCAGGAGAGCTGGGGCTGCACCAGCCACCACCATGACCAGCAGTGTGTGCCTGCAGGAGCCATCACAGCCCTGCGGAGATGCCTGCTCCAGGTGCCAGAGGTGGCTGCCTCCATGCGGGCAGCAGAATTGGTGCAGAGCTGGCAGGAGCTCCTTACCCGCCTCGTGACCACGGCTAGAGACATCACCTCCTTCCTCCTGGGTGCTTTGCAGAGCCAGCAAGGCCCCGGTGCTGAGGAGCAAGGTGAGCATGTCCCTGGGGGGAAGCCAGTCCCAGGAACCACTGACACCTCCATCACAGCCATTCTTGACCCTGCAGCTCTCCAGCCTGGAAGAAGGCACTTGCTTGGGCCTTACTGCCTCTAGCAGGGGACAGCAGTGGGATGGGGCAAGGAAGGGTGGCCTGGAAGAGAGGTCCAAAGCAGGGCAGTTGGGCAAGGATGGTCCAGGTGTTGGGTAGAGAATCCTGGAACCACAGCAGCAGTGCCTGGTTTTGGGTCCCTTTCTGAACTGCACATGAGAACTGCAGCAGTAGAGGCAAAAGCGTTCCAGAAACAGCAAGGCACTTGCCCGACAGGAGCAGCTGGGAGAGCCAGGGCTGGTGGAGTTCACAGCAATGGCTTGGGAAGAGCAGTGGGGCAAAGCACAACCACAGTCCTGAGCAGACCACGTTGCAGGACAGGACCCACTGCAGTTTGTGTGCACTCTGAACAGGGTGCCACTCTAGCAGTGGCAGGTCCCCCAGACACACCAGCAGCTTCCCCCTCCCTCCACCCTGCAATCCCCCAGGTACTGCCCCACACTGCCCACTCAGACTGGGCCTCTCCCTTTTGCAGCTGCTGCCCCATCGTTTGCAGACATGGGGAATGCTATCGGCTCCCTCATCATGCTGGGGAAAGGTCAGAGGCAGAATGAAGAGGAGGACTCAATCCTACTATCAGAGGAGCACAGCTTGATCCTGACCTGCTGCTGGGTGTCAGTGAAGGTAGGCATCCCTCCCCATGGCACTGGGAGAAGGGCAGCCTGGCATGGCACCCACCGCCCAGCCCACCCCAGCACCCATGTCCTTCAGCTCCCCCGGGGCATTCACCCTCCCTGGGGAACAAACAATAGGGAATCTCTGCCCTTACCTCGGACCTGCTGCAGACCATCCTCACCCCCTGCTAGGGGAGGATGCAACCACCACCCTCTCTGAAAGCAGCCACCTTCCTGCCTGCCCTTATGTAGCCCAGCTGGTTCCCAGACGCCGACAGACCCCAGCTGTAGCAGAGCCATACGCCCTGGTTTGCAGCCTGTGGCCGCCCATCCCAGCCCCTTTACAACCCGTTCCAGCTTCTCCACAGCTCCTCCAGTGGCTGCTTGGAAAAAGGCCATCTCCACCACGCACATCTTGCTGCTGGATGGGAAACCGCTGTGCTGCACGCTGGCAGCCACACCAGCAACCGAGGGCACCCATGCTGGGGGGCAACGGCAGCACCCACTTGTGCTTCCCTGGGGCAGTGATGGTGGGGCAGCACAGGAACAGGGCCGGACAGGAATGGGGCAGCCCTGCTGCTGGTCCCAGTGACCTCCTGCTTCTTCCCAGGAGATAGGGCTGCTCCTGGGTGGCCTGGCTGAGCTTCTGCTGTCCCCGGCGGTGCCTGCTGGATCGGTCACCCTCCTGCCGCTCCCTACCCTGCAGACAGCCACAAAGGTGTTCCAGGAGATCCTGCTGCGGTGCCGGCACTGGGTAAGAGTGTGTCCTGCCTGGGGTGGCTCAGCACATTGCTCTCCCCTCCACCCCTGTCCATGCCCAAGGCTGATAGGTGGGGGAGTCTCACTGGCATCCAGGGAGGGTGAGCATAGCAGGGCAGATTGTGCTGTGGGGGAGGATGTGGGGCACGCCTGGAAGCTGCCAGCTGGGATCCCAGTGCCAGGTCCCCATCCCACACCATCATGATCTTCTCACTTTCTACTTTCCCTTTGCACAGAGGTTTCTGAGGGCCATGGGGAGCTGGTGGGTGCAGCCTTTGGGGCGTTAGGGCCTGATGTTGCTCTGCCCTAGGGAGCAGTGGAGGGCTGCAGCATGGGCTTCACCAAGTTTTGTGCCGCTCTGCTCAACAACCCGGACACAGAGCTGCAGGCCATCCCACAGACCATGCTGGAGCAGGTACCGTGCTCATTCTGCCCCACATTCCCCCCATGCTCCAGGGAGCCCCGGGGCCATGTCCCTGTGTCTCCCCAACCCCAGGGTAAGCACCCACTTGGCAGCCAAGATGCTGCAGTGTGGGGTTGGTGCAGCTGATGCCCTTCCCTGTGGAGCAGCTGCAGGCTCCAGCTGGCAGGTTTCCAGCCATATCTTGGGTAGATTTTGTTCCTCAGGGCTTAGAAGTACTGAGTGGACCCCGGAGTAGCTCAATCACACGCCGTGCTGCTGGCTTCCCCATGCTCTTCCTCTGCATTGTCAGTGGGGAGGCCCCAACGCAGGCACGGCCACTGCTGACCCGCTGCATTCAGGTGCTGCTGGCCTTGGCCAACATGGCCCTACCAGAGGACTGGAACCAGACCCTCGACCTCCCACAGGTGAGCATGGTGGGCACTGAACTCCTGGCTGCTGTAGCCAGTTTGGGAACAGTGTGATCTGCACAAGGTCACCCAAAGGGAGCTACGCTGGGTGTCCCAGCATGAGGCTGCCCTAGCAAGGAACGCTAAGAGTGAGCAAAAAACTGCAGCCCTAGCCATGCTGCCCATCCTGGCAGCCTGAGTGCTGACAGCCCTTGTCTCCTCCATCTCTTCCCACCATCTTCCCTTTGCATGGGAGTGTGAGCCCCCTCCCCACACAGTGCTGCCAAACCCCATGTGCTCTCCCCAGGTGTGTGCCCTCCATGTGCTGCAGACGCTGGTCCGCGGTGCAGGGCTGGGCAGCGCACTGCTGCGACATGCCACGCCGATGGTGGCCCTGGCGCTGCGGGGCCTGGGCTCACCATGCTGGGCCATGAGGAATGCGGCCATCCAGCTCTTCAGTGAGTACCGAGGGGCAGACATCCCTGCAGAACTGATGCAGCCCCCTGGGGTTCAGAGCCTGTCTGGGGCAAAGTCCCAGGGGTCAGTCAGGGGGTGGACGGGACCTGATGCTGCTTTCTGCCCTGTCCCTGCAGGTGCCCTCACGTCACGGCTGCTGGGCCAGCAGCGGAGCCATGGGGAGGGCTGCTCAGCAGAGGGGTTGAGCCTGCAAGCCTTCCTCGGGCAGCACCCCCAGCTGGGTGCCGTGCTGCTGGGCGAGCTGGGGGTGGCTGCAGGGCCCACGGTGGGGGGGCCCCGCCTGCGCCCCGCGCTTCATGCCATCCTCACCCTCCTGGCCCAGCTGCAGCCTGGTGTTGATGGCCCCAGCAGGTAGGGGAGCAGAGGGGATGCTCTGTGCCAGCCAAGGACTCTGCAGCAGGAGGTGGTCCTGTGGTGCTGGGGCTGGCCATGACTCTGGGAGGGGTGTTTGCTCTGGCCAGAGCATCACCATGCAATGCCCTTTTCACTCCACAGCCCCTCTGCTTGTTTCCTGGGGCCACTGCTGGGGCTGGCGGGGAGCCCCATCTATGCTGTGCGAGCGATGGCTGCCAAGGCACTGGTGCCCGTCATCCCACCGCCCCAGCGCCCTGGGCTCCTCCTGCAGCTGGCCCAGCAGCTCCCCACCACACCTGGACAGGTCTGCTCACACAACACCGTCCATGGACATCTGCTGCAGATGCAAGCGCTGCTGGCCCCCACCCCAGGCACCGATGGGTGAGTGGTCCTGTGCCATCCCGCTGCCCATGACCCAGCAGTCTGAGTGCTGACTGCAAAAAGATGCATCTTTCTGGCCACAAAACAGGCATGGTAAGGCAGTGTGTCTCCCCCCAGGCTATCGGCTGAGGCACTGCACCCTGTGGCTCTACAGCTGGAGGCACGGGGCTGGCTGCTCACCCTCGCCCAGCACTGTCCACTCATCCGCACAGCCTTCCTCCAGGTCCTTGCTCTCCTGCCC
The DNA here is from genome assembly GCA_033439905.1 of Ceryle rudis. Taxonomy (NCBI): domain Eukaryota; kingdom Metazoa; phylum Chordata; class Aves; order Coraciiformes; family Cerylidae; genus Ceryle; species Ceryle rudis. The sequence continues at coordinate 21,715 of JAAGNO010000265.1, forward strand.
ACATCCTTCAGCCCCAGCTTTGCTCAGAGCATCCTCAACACCATCAGTGATGAGCTGCACAGCCTCCCGACAGGGGAAAAGCCAAGATGTCCTGAGATGCAGGTACCACTGCCTGCCAGGAAAACCATGGCCCTGAGCCTCCTGGCAGCAAGCCCAGAGGTAGGAGATAGGGACCCCTCACTTGAGGCTGAGCATCAGAAAGGAGCTCCTGGTTTTCCTGTAGGTGGGCTTGCCCGTCCTCCACCAAACCATGGCCCACTTCGTGTGCAGCGAGGCAGCCCGGCTGGCGGATGGCAAGCAGATTGGTACCGTCTGCTCACTTCTCCAGCAGCCAAATCCTGATGTCCGGCTTGCCATCCTGAGCTGGGTGATCGCCAGGGAGAGAGGAACATGCAGGGAGCTGGAGAAGACCCTTGGGCTGACATTGCTGGTATGACAAGGCTCAAAAGTCGCCACGTAAAGCAAAGTCCCCAGTGCACCACACAGACAGGCTCCTGGGTGCTCACTGAGAAGCACAGTTCTCCTTGGGCTGAGGCTGCATGGGTGCAGGGCTCTTGTGGGGTTGTGCTGAGATTGCAGCCCCCTGGTGCCATGGCCACTAACCATGTACCTTCTTTCCTGTTGTCAACTAGGAGAGCTTGCGATCGGTGCTGCAAGACAGAGGGGACAAGGAGTTCCTGAGATTGTACCTTGAGGCTTTGCTACATCTTTACAGAGACCCCTTGTCATGGTCCCAGGAAGCTTCCCAGAAGCTCCAGGGCTCCTCAGCAGCATGCCTGGAGATGCTGCTGCACATAGTGGAGGCTGAGTGTCCTGGCCCTGACCTCCTCTTCCAGGCACTGTGTGCTGCCAGCCTGCTGCTGACCCACCAGTAGGTCCCTGCCACTGCCAGAGGGCTCCACCTGACCCCTCCAGCAGAATCCTCCTTAGCCCTTGCTGGAAAATGAGCTGTGACTTGTCACCTATAAATCACAGCTTTGCACCTGGGTCCTGTGGTCTCAGGGCAGCCAGTGGCCTTTGGACCCCTGGACAGAGCTGGAAGGTGTGCCTGAATTCCCACTCCTTTCCTGGCCTCTGGCAGGTTTGAGGACGAGGTCGGCCCGCTGGCTGAGCGATGGTGTGCAGCGCTGGAGGAGTGTGGCCGATCCACTTCGTCCGAGGTGCTGCGGCTGGCAGCCGCCCGCTCTCTGCAGATGGCGGGTGCTGACATAGTGCAGCGATCCTTGCGTGCTTCCTGTCCCTCACTTGTCCCTGTGGCTCTGCGGTAGGTCACTGAGCCCATCCCCTGGGACAGCTGCACTTCCCAGCAGCCCTGCTCCTTGGAGCCCCAGCCCCAGGGTGCTGCAAAAGACATCCCGTGCAAAAAGTTCAAGGGTGTTAAAGAAAACCCCACGCATTCTAAAATCACTGGCACCTAAGAGCTTGCAGGCTACAAAAAATGTGTGTGTAGCATTTTAATAGGTGCCAGTCCCTTACGAGCAGCAAACACCATTGCTGGGTCCCTGGATCTCGATCACAGCCCCTGCCCTCCCAGGCTGCAAGCTCTTGGGTGGTGGCCATGCCTTTCACAACTCAGGAGAAAAGTCCCTGGGGGAAGCATTGCTCTGGGATGTCTCATCCTTCCCTCCCCAGCCTCTAGGCTGGGGATGCTCTGGGGAGTGTGGTGGCCTTCCCTTCCCTTCTCTTCCTTTTCCCCAGGCTGATCAATGTGGGCATCCACCTTCTGCAAGATGAGGAGCGGGAGGTCCGGCATGAGGCCTCTGGTTTCACCAGCCTCCTACAGCAGGACCCCAGGGAGCCACTCCGCGACAGACGCGTCTTTGTGCAGGAAAACGTGGGGCTCCAGGTCCTCCTGCATCTCCTCCTGGGAGAGTTTGGGGAGTACCCTGAAACCTTTGACTTGCTGCTTCAACATCTCCCTGTCCTAGATCTGAAAGACATTGTGGAGGAGCTGGAGGCCAATAAGTGAGTTGCCAGACCTGTGGGCTGGGTACAAAGCAGTGCAGGGTACCATGGGACCAGCCCTTGGTTTCACTTGTGCCTTGGCTTTCTCCCCAGAGCTGCCAGCCTGTACAGGGAGGATGAACCCAATGTATTTGCAGAGCCGGCCATCCTGGCACAGCAGCTGCTCCCTGTCCTGCTGCAGCTCCTGGAGAAGGCGCCGGCTGGCAGCTCGCTCTATGCCTCTGCTCTGCACTGGCTGGTGGCCACAGGCCCCGGTGTCCTGTGTGACCTGCAGTACTGCAAGCACCGCTGGAGCCAAGGTGCCATGCAGCACGAAGCCCCCAGGACAGGCAAGCTGGTGGCCTTGGCCCCCTGGCCAGCTCTGCCTGGAGAGGACGCTGCTGCACTCACAGCTGCTTTGCCTGCTCGCTCCACAGGGGCCTCTGCCCACTGGGGGGCGAAGGTGCTGGGCTGTGCCAAGCTCCATGTGGCTGTGGCCCTGCTGCTGGTGAGGGCCCAGCTGGTGGTACAGGTGCTGCAGATGCTGGAGGGAAGTGCCACCACTGTGCCAGGGCTGGGCTGCAGTGCCCAGGAGGTGGAGCAGGAGCTGCTGCTGGTGCAGGGGCTGCTGGCACAGCAGGGGCTGGCCCCTGTGCTGAGCCACAACAATGTGCTGGGGGAGCCGGGACCACTGTCTGGGGCTTCCTGACAGCTCCAGGCATGGAGCAGTGTCACACCAAGCCCTGCAGCCATGAGGCTTCTGGCTTACGCTGCCACCTCTCTCCACTTGCTGGATTGTCTCTCTAGCCACCAGCCAGGACTGTGGGTGTGGTGGTTGTAACTCAGGGGAACCCCACTCGCTGTGTGGGACACGCTCACTTCACTCTGAATGTTTTCTAACTCTTCATCCCAAGGACACCAGCGCAGCATTGCCTTGGCCTGTGCCAAGCATCCCTGCCTTCAGGTCTGTTTGGGAGGAGGGGACACATGCCCTGGAGCCCTCACACGCCCTTGACTTCCACTTTTTAACTAACGTTTTAGCTCATGGCCAACATGGACTTTTATTCCAAATAAAGAAGCCAAGAGCATCCCCAGCACTGAAGCATTTTCATTTCCCTGCTCAGGAGGGCCGGGAGCAGAGGGGGAGGCAGGTGGGACCCAAATGCATCATGGGGCAACAAACGGGGACAACAGCCACTGGCTGCAGCTGGCAAGGTCCAAACCCCACACCCTCTGAATGCCCAGCCCTGGGGCTGTTGCTGTGGCTCATGACTGCAGCAGCCAGCAAGCAGAGGAAGCCCCCATACCCAGCTGAGCCCAGCCCTGGAGCTGCCTCCTTGGCATGCAGCAGGATGCAGCCACATCCACTTCCCATAGCCATCTGCCTGGCATAGGCAATGGCACCATGGCAGCAGGGTACCCCACCAGGCACCCAGGCTTGGGGAGCACTGGGGAGGGGATACACCACCATCAGCATCCCCAAGCCAGCTGGTCTGGCTGAGCCTGAGCAGTGCTGCAGCCCTGGCTCAGTGTGTCCCAGACTGGGGGGGGCGAGTGGTGCTCAGTATGAGCACACCCCAAACCATCCTCATCCTCACCCACTGCAGGAGCAGTGCGAGCATGGCCAAACTGAACCGCATCATGTTCTCTGAGGAGAAATTCCTCATCCTGAAGGAGTTCAGTTTCTGCAAAGATGTCTTTCTTGATCCCCAAAAGCAGCCTGTACAAGAACAGCCTGGCCTAGCAGTGTGCCTAGGAGGAGATCACAGCCACCATCAACTCCCTTGGCTCCCTGGTCTGGCACGTGCCCAACAAGATCCACAACAAGTGGCACAAGGTGGTCATCAAAGCCTGCAGGGAGCTGGCTATGGAGAAACACCCGCTGCTCCACCAGCAGCCCCAGAAGTTGTTCTACAACATTTCTGCTGTTACCAACAAGCCCAGCCTGGGGCTGCTGGACTGGCTGCTCTCAGCTTCAGCCTTCAGACCAAGGGCAGCCAGCGGCTCACCTGGGATGCTGGAGGTCACCTCTGACTTGCTCCTGCATGGCGAGAGAAGCCCTGCTGTCCCAGGCTGGGGGCTGCTCTGCCCCATGGGGACCCCACTGGTTTTGTGAGATTTCAAAGCTCACCCAATACCACTATTTAGAAAAATCTTGATCACAGGTTAACTTCTATATCTGTGTTTGTGTGGGTGTGATTTACAAAACTGTCATGTCTGGTGTGAATCCTGCCACTTTCAAACCTTTAACTAACCTGCTGTGTTGATCATAGCAAATTTTTTTTAATCACTTTGATAGTTGGCTGATTACTACATATCAATAAAAATATATATCAATATATAATCTTGGGATTAGCCCCAACAGTGCTAGTAAATCTTAAATTGCTGCTATCTCAAAGTTGTGTAGGGTCCATAGTCACTCATTTCCCGACAGCCGGTCGCTGCAGGCGGCCATGTCTGGATGAAGGGGACCTCTGCAGGCTGAGCACTGGGTGTAGGCAGGTGCTGAGACCACTGGCACAGTGTCTCAGCCATGGGTACCACCAGACGAGGCTGGCCCAGGGATCACACAAGTGACGTCAAATCACACAGGGTGAGGAGTGGGGAAGGACACCAGCACAGCATTGCCCGGCCTGGCCCTGCTCCCTCCAGCAGAGGCTGCCGAGCCCTGTGGCTGGACCCAGATCCCCACCAGCATCATCACCCGCATGCGGAATTTGGGTGCCTACGTTTAATTTCCCTCTGCAAACCACAGCACGCAGCCGAGCCACCCTTCATGGCTCGCCCAACAGTTCAGTGCAGTCAGGCCAGCCCCAACACATGGAGGAAGGATGCTGGCTCTATCCTCCTGTTGCTTTCCAGTGGCAGCTCCTTGCATGGCCCGATGTCACAGCCGAGCATGATATCATTGTATTGTTCTCCCATGTCACCGCTGAATCATCTTCTCACCCAGATTTAACCTCAGCACGATATTCTTCCACCATTAATTACTATACTTCAACAATTTGCTCACTTTTAATCTTTATAAGCAGGGTTTTCTTCCCATTCTTCAACAAAATACTTAATGGACAAGGCAGGGAGTCAGCTCCAACGGCGAGCTGCAAGCCTGCAGAAGGGTAAAATTATAAAAGACAACACGTTTTTGTTTCATTCCCCACCTCCCTGGCAAGGAGTAGCGGCATGGGAGGGCTCAGCTCACCTTCCCAGGGGGATGCTACACAAAGATGAGAGCTGGCAGGGAGCAGACACAGCCTTCCTACAGCCCCTCCTGCACCCACGAGCCCTGGCACCCCACCACAGAGGCAGCCACCCAGAATGTCCTGGAAAAGAAAGCCAGTGAGAGCTGGGGCATGCTGTGAATAAATATCATTTTTAAAAATGATACAGTTATATATATAATATAGAGAGATACATAGTATATATTTTTAATATAACTACATTAATACAGACTGACGGACTAGATGATCATCGTAGGTCTCTTCCAGATGAAATATTCTATTCTATTTAAATGTATTTCTTTTTATGTTGTGTGGTATAGATTTATAGCATGTAGGGTTGATTTATCTTATAATATTATAGTATGTTATAATATTATGGCATATTATAATCTTGGTTATACATATAAGCTATTATAATTAAGAATATAAAAGGAAGATGTCTTAGGGACATGGAGAGATGCTCCTCCATAGGGGGCACACACTTCCCTTCAGAGGTACAATGCTTCAAGTGCCTCCAAAGGGACATTGCCCCCCAAAATTCCCACCTACCTGGCTCCTTGCAGCCCGTGTCTGGTGCAGTGGGGATGGGGGGGGGACATGTCCCCCCAGCACTTGATGCACACCTGCTTGTCCCAGCGCAGCCGGCAGCTCCAGGCTTGCCCACAGCAGGGGGGCTCTACCTGCATCAGGCAGAAATAGCTGCAGTAGCAGGGGAGGGAGGAAAATGGGTGGAAAAAGGAGGTAAGGAAATGGTGGTTGGAGGGTAGGGCAGAGGTTGGGATGTTTTCTTGATGGATGGGGAGGTCTAAATGGGCTGGGAGTTTAGGGGTGCAAAGGGGCCATGATTGTGGGAGTGAGAAGGGTGATGGCTCGGGGGGGGTGTGGAGCTTGCACAGGGGCCCTGGCTTTATGGGTGTGGAAAGGGGCCATGGTTTGTCAGGGAGAGAAGGGTAATTGCTGGGGTGGTACAAAGTGGCCTTGAGGCTGGGGGGTTGCAAAGCGGCCATGGCTGCAGGGGGGTGCAACCCCACATCTACCCGGATGGCTCCTCCTGCAGCAGCAGTCTGGGTCTCCACCAGGGATCCCTGAAGTCCCAGCTGAAGGAATCAGGTAATATCTTGGCCGCTTCTAGCAGAAGAACAACCAGGGTAGAGGACATAGATGGTTAAAGACACTCCAGGACGTGCAGCTGGGACAGTCACACAAGAGGGAGGGGGGCAACCCTGCAGGAGCTGCATTACCTTTGGCTGTCCTGCAGGTTGGGTGCTCTCCCAGGCAGCCTCGACGCTGCTTGAGATCAGGACAGGGCGCTCCTCCGTGCCGAGGTGGGATGGTGACCTGGCGGCTGCGGGCCTTGCTGCCGACCCCACATGGGGAGCTGCACTTGCTCCATGGCCCCCAGGGCCCCACCACACAGCCCACCGCTGCTGGCAGGAGAGAGAAGGAAAAGAGCTTCAGTGGTGTGAAAGATGGAAGGAGAGCAGAGGAGATGCAGCACAGGGTGGCATGAGAGAGAAGGAAAAGGGCCAAAGTGGCACCGACAGCCCCTCTCCCCTGACCGCCAGGCAGAGGCTGCCCCTCCAGCACGGGCATTGTGCACCGCTTCCACAGACCTTGATCCCCACACCGCTGCCACAGCTCTGCATCGTGCTGAGCTGGGACCCCACTAATCTCCCTGGAGATTAGGGAGGGCTGACTGCTGCAATTGTCTGGGGGGCCGCAGCCAGCACCCGCCCAGGTTCAGGTTGCCGGAATGGGCTGGCTCTGCAACCCCCAAGCCCACACTCCCCATTTCGTCACTCTCAGTGCAGCCCCTGGTTCCTGTGTCCCTGTGCAAGGCACTGGCCGCAGAAGGGTCAGGGGCTCATCCTGCTCAAGTACCACACTGAGGACTCTGTGGCTTGCAATGACAATGGTACCAGCAGCTGCATACCAGCAGCTACCCCTGAGGGCTCTTATTGCAATGGGAGCAACCAGACATCCAGCGTGAAAAAAACCGGAAAATTGGTATATTGCCTCAAATCCAGCCCAGCTGGCATTACTGGATTCATCCCATTACTGCTCAAAGTACAGGGCTAAGTGATAACAGCAAACATATCCCACCAAAAGCAGCAGCCCAGGCTGGTGTCCCCAGCCCCAGGGCGCCCCCCCCGCCCGTCCCAACGCTTATTCCCCCTTCCCACCCGAATATCCCTCTTGTAGTTTAAAGCCATCACTTCGCCCCGTCCCGTCACTACATGTCTTGCGAAAAAGCCCCTCCCCATCTTTCTGACAGGCCCCTTG
>JAAGNO010000267.1:0-12510 GCA_033439905.1 Ceryle rudis
GGCCGCCGGGCGGGGCCCGGCCCGGCCGGGGGGCCCCCGGGACTGGGGGGGGCCGTCGGGACGGGGGCCGAGGTCTGTGCTGCCCTTGGCCCTGTCCTGCGCCTGCTCCCGGGGCTCCCTCAGCTCGGGCGGGGGGTGCTGGGCGGGAGCGGGGCCGGGTGAGAGCAGAGGGCGTTGGGCGGGAGCGGCATCGGGGGGCTCCGGTCGGCGCTGATGTCCCGTCCCGCAGACGCCCCGTGGTGCGGACACTGCAAAGCGCTGGCGCCCGAGTACGCAAAGGCAGCGGCGAAGCTGAAGGCGGAGGGCTCGGAGATCCGTCTGGCCAAGGTGGACGCCACGGAGGAGTCGGAGCTGGCGCAGCAGTTCGGCGTGCGTGGCTACCCCACAATCAAGTTCTTCCGGAACGGTGACAAGGCTGCTCCCAAGGAGTACACAGGTGAGCTGGGGTGGCTGGCCCTGGGTGCAGAGGGCGGCGACGTGGCGGCGGGTCCGTGCACCTGGCTCCACACTCCTGTGCGCGCTGGCGCGGCTGGACAAGGTCCACAGTGACGGCGACCCAGGGAGCGGCCCTGCTGCAGCCTGATCTCTGCTGGCACTGTGCTTGGGCTGGTGAAGAGCCACCCTCCCTCTGAAAGGCATTCCCCCTGAAAGGAAGGTAGCCCCTAATGCGAGCTAAAGCAGATGGAATGGGATTTGTGTGGGGATGCAAAGCACCCCAGGCTGGATTTGTTGCTTGGCTTGACTTTACTGGAGCAGTGTAGTGCCCAGAAACAAAGAGGCACCTGAGCAGTTGGGTGAGGGGTCAAACACAAGATGTAAGAGCTGCAAGGAGGTCCAGGACAAGCAGAGTTCAGCTAAACCAGTTCATGCTGTGCTGGATGCTGAGGGTGGCATCAGAATGCTGATTTTGAAGGGAAAAGGTGATGTATTTGCAGGAGCAATATCAGCATCCTGGAGGAGGGCTGTGTTGCACTTCAAAGTTGAAGGACGTGCTTGGGCTGGGAGGGAGAGCGGAGTGGATTCCTGGCAGCCCCTTGTACCTTGACTTGACAATTAGGGTTTAGCTTAATTGCACTAAGAGTGAAAGGAGGAGAGTTGCGTAAATGATATCTCAGTTCTTCCTGACCTCTTGCCCGGCTGCTGAACAGTTGATCTCAGAGCGCAGGGGTTTGTGTTGTTAGCCTGGGTCGGTGCAAAAGTGAACCAGAGCTGTTCTCTTCCCGGTGCAGCCGGCAGGGAAGCTGATGACATTGTCAACTGGCTGAAGAAACGCACTGGCCCGGCTGCCACCACCCTGGCAGATGCTGCTGCAGCAGAGACGTTGGTGGATTCCAGTGAAGTGGTTGTCATTGGTTTCTTTAAGGTAGGGTTTGTGCTTCCATTTGAGGTGCTCTTATGTGCATCTGGGGCCTTCCCTGCTCCCTGCCCCCTGGGCTCCTGGCAGCTGGGGAAGGCTCTCTTGAGTTGTGAAACGCTTGCTATCCTGCCTTACTTGATCTTCCAGTTCCCTGGCTGGTAAGCCCTGGAATGTTTATGCTTCAGTTTGACGTGTCCCATTGAGACACCTTCTTTACTCTCCAGGATCTGACGTCGGAGGCTGCGAAGGAGTTCCTGTCGGCAGCAGAAGCCGTGGATGACATTCCTTTCGGGATTTCCTCTGGTGCTGATGTCTTCACCAAGTACCAGCTTAGCAAGGATGGAGTGGTTCTCTTCAAGAAGGTACTGGCTGGTGCAGAGTGTCAGCACCACGGCTGAGTTTTCTGTCTCTGTTTCCCTTTTCTCTGCTTAGACTCAAACGAGAGCAGCCCGCTAAGTGGAGATTGCTTAGGTTGGTGGTACTGCACAGCGAGGCAGGGCAGAAAGCTGCTTTGGGTTCAGACGCATTAAATCTGTAATCTAATCGGTCACTGGTCTGCCCTAAGGCAGGCTAAAGGGTGACCGAAGTCTTATTTTGTTCTTTGTTTGGCTAAACCAGCATGTCTTATTCCACCACACCTCTGCAACTGGAGTTATTTTTATAGTGCCAGAAGCTTGTAGACTTCAATTCTCAGTTAGGGGTCTCTCGGATCAGCATGGCTGAGGGTGCAAGTTAATTACCTGGCTAATGAGCTCAGAATGCCAGGGTGTTGCAACTGGGAAGTTGTGATGGGTGAAGGGAGCAGGATTTTGATTTTGGGCTGACTTACCTGCGTCTCGCGCTCCTCACACGCGGAGCGTTGTGGGGTCTCTGTGCTCTGCTCCCAGCTGATGCTTGGCTGGACCAGCTGTGTGCAGGGTTCATCCCTGCTTCTCTTGTGCTCTGGCAGACTCTGAAGTCCAAGTAGAAATGCTTCTCTAGAACCAGCCACCCCTTTGGCGCTGCGGGAGCGCCAGCATCGAGTCCCAGCAGGGCGGTGTACGAGACGGCTCTGAAGGGGCTGGGTGACAGCCAGGCCTCCCAGCACCAATGGGTGCTGCTGCGTCATTACCTGGGTTTTGTTGCTGCCTGCACAATTCCTTGTGTTCAGTGCTCTGCAGAATGGACTCCTGTTGATTTGATCTGATGCACTGCCCTCTAACCCTTCATTCCTGGGAGCTCTGGTGCAGCTTCCTCCCCTCTGAAGAGCTGGGGCAAGGGCATGACCAGTCTGGATCGGTAGAGGGAGGAATTTTTAATCTCTTCCCATGAGTGCCATCAACTTGGGTACCTCTGGAATGAGAAGCAGCTCTGATCGGGGCAGCTTCTCCATCAGCTGTTAGGGGTGGAAGGAACCTTGCTCTGAAAAGTTGTCCATGAGCCCCTGGGCTGCTGCAGAAGGGGCGAGCTCTGTGTGGAGAGAAGCTGAGATGCCTTTCAGCTGGTGAATGTTCTCTGTTCCTTTTCCTGTGCAGTGTCATGGTAGCGCCCGAAAGCTTGCAGGTATGCCCTCTCCAAACCAAGGTGGAAACAGGCACCACAAGTAGCCAAACACCAGGGCATAAGAACTGATGGGTTTATTTTAGCAGTTATGTTTTCAGTCTTTGGCTCAGCTCTCTGTAGTTAGCTGGACCTGAACAGAGGGTTTCTTTGGCTTGTCGTTCTCATCTTGTGCAAGTTGTCCAGACTTGCAGAGGCCCTCAATGGTTCTGAAGGAGCTACGGTGACATTCAGGGTTCCTTAAAGTATGTCCAAAGTGAATTTCCAATGCTGAGTGTTTTGCTGGGCTGTTTGTCTGGAGCTGGTGAGCTTCCCTGAACAGAGGGTTGTCCGAGTCCAGCCTCTGGCTCCTGCCACGAACCCGAGCGCTGTGCTGCCACGGGCTGCAGTGTCCTGCACAGCCGCTTTAACCTTGTTGATCCTCTACAGCTGTTCCCTTCCCAGGCTGCCAGACAGGGTTCCCAGAATCCTGGTCAGGGTTACAGGTGAAGCCCTAATATAAAAAGGGATTTGGCACCTCTAGTGCGTGCTGAACACGAGCTGTTGTCTCTAACAACAGGGCCTGGAACAGCCCACGGAGTGTCTGGCTAACATGTGTGTGTCTGCTCTGAGCTGGCTCCTCCCCTGGAGCAGAAAAGAGCTGCCTCTGCTCTGGGAGCTTCTGCTCTGCCTGATGCCTTCCCCCGAGCCATGAGGCGGCTGCTGAAGGTCCTTCCTGGTGACCTGTTTCACACATCGTTTCATGGTGGTGCAGAACAGTGCTGAGATCTGACCGTCCTGTCGCTGCCCCCCCTTTGCTGCTTGGGGTGACTGTAGGGTTTGCTTGCCAGGTTGAGGAGCACCTTGATCCAGATCTTAGGTGAACATGTGGTGACTTGCTCGAGACATGGAAGTCTGCTCTGAACAAGTGCAGTGAGATCCACGGGGGCAGTGACTCTGGCTGAAGGCATCTTCTTTCTTGAAAGAGGCTGGTATGGGCTATGGAACTGTTCTAATGCCAGTGTGTCTGTTTTTGCAGTTTGATGAAGGCCGTAACAACTTTGAAGGGGATCTCACAAAAGATAATCTACTGAGCTTCATCAAGGCTAATGCACTGCCTCTGGTCATAGAGTTCACTGAGCAGGTGGGTCTCTAGATACCTGGCAAGGCCTCTACTGTAGGTACTTTGTGGCCATAAAGATGAAGCTAGGTTGTGCGGTTGTTTACCTTGGAGCTGCCACGAGTTGGGGGTTATGGAAGAGTGTGAAGAACTTAAGGGAAGGGAGGCATAAATTATGCAGAGCAGTCCTGTGCTGCTGGAGGCTCCTGGGGTCTACTTGGCATAGCAGAGCCAAGCTGGTCTTGACACCAATTTACCTCTTCCAAAAATAAAGTTTATTTTCTACTCCTCAGACTGCTCCTAAAATCTTTGGAGGAGAGATCAAGACTCATATTCTGCTGTTCCTACCAAAAAGTGTGTCTGGCTATCAGGAGAAGCTGGACAACTTCAAGAGTGCAGCTGGAAACTTCAAAGGGAAGGTGAGATGAATTTTTTGGATTATGAGTTGTGACCACCTCCCGCAGAGAAGTGCGGCACCGTCTGCACCCACTGGACGTCTGTGGAGGAGGGTTTGAAGCCAGCACGCTCTACCTGTGTCCCTTGGTAAGAGGGGACAGAGTCACTGCTTGCACAGCTGCTGCAGGGTTAGCAGGTGGCTCCTGACTTTTGTCCCACTGGTGTAGATCTGACTGCCTCGGCCAGCACCAGTGCCAGGTCTGCGTGTGTGCTGCTCAAACCGCTGTGGCTCGGGTGTTTGCACCCTGACAGGGCTCAGAGGAGGAGCAGCCTGTTCAGCTCCTGCCCATGCCAGTGTGTTTAAGGAATCGATGGCCAGGAGATGCTCATCCTACCCATACTGTCTTTGACTTTTCCTCCGTAGATCCTGTTCATCTTCATAGACAGTGACCACACTGATAACCAGAGGATTTTGGAGTTTTTTGGCCTAAAGAAAGAAGAATGTCCAGCCGTGCGTCTGATCACACTGGAGGAAGAAATGACCAAATACAAACCTGAATCAGATGACCTCACAGCAGACAAGATCAAAGAGTTCTGTAACAAGTTCCTGGAGGGCAAGATCAAGGTACTGAAGATAAATGGTCCTGCTGCTGGTAACCTACTGGCCGAACAAACGTAGAAAAAACCCTCCCTGTGAGGAGTTAAACGAGTCACGTGGAGAAAATCCTTCCAGCTAACGTACAGAGTATGGAATGGGCCTTGTGCTGGGAAAGCTACTGGGGCATGAAGGCTGTAGGGAAGCACGCTGTGTGCTGGCACCTGAGTATGGCCAGAGCCTGCTCGTTCTGTGGCTCGGGACTGTGCCGTCTGTCCCGCAGTCAGTGGAAGGTGTGAACTTGGGTGGCACTGTGTGAAGAGCTTTTGGCTCCGGTTGCTGGGGGCAGCCACGTGCAGCTCAGCTGAACTGTCCTGTGGGAATGGCACCATCAGCAGTAGTTTCCTTCCTGCGGAGCCCCGTTGCAGCTCTCTCTGCGCAAGAGCTCCTGGTATCCTTGTGTGGGGTGGGAAGGAGACCTCTGGTGAGCGAAGAGGAAGTGACTGATTCATCTGATTGCTCACAGCCCATGACTGAGGCAGCGAAGGGGGTGGTGTTAGACTTGGGTATTCCAGGATATGTGGTGGCACGTACGCTCCAAGCAGCTGTGTAACTACTCTGAATTTCACTTCTTATTCCAGCCCCACCTGATGAGTCAGGATCTTCCCGAAGACTGGGACAAGCAGCCTGTCAAAGTTCTAGTTGGGAAGAACTTTGAAGAAGTTGCTTTTGATGAGAATAAGAATGTCTTTGTAGAGTTCTGTAAGTGTCTTTAAACAGCTGATCCCATGTAACTGTGAACAGGTTGCCAAAATACTGCATGACCAGGGCTAGGGAGGAAGCATTTTACAGAATCTAAGCCACAAAGGCAGCGCCTCGTTTGAAAAGATGTGTGAGAACTGTCTGGGGCAGGGCCTGGGGGGGACGGGCGGCAGTAACTTGTTAGGTCATTTGTGCTAGCGATGTTTTTGTCATTAACAGATGCCCCCTGGTGTGGCCACTGTAAGCAGCTGGCTCCTATCTGGGACAAACTGGGAGAGACCTACAGGGACCACGAGAGCATTGTGATTGCCAAGATGGATTCGACAGCCAACGAAGTGGAGGCAGTGAAAATCCACAGCTTCCCCACGCTCAAGTTCTTCCCCGCAGGCTCTGGCAGAAATGTAAGAAGGCAGCTGACCTTTCATAGATCATCGCTTAACGAGGGAGCTCTAGAAATGCTTGTTACGTTCTGGACAAGGCCTTCGGGAGGGCTCCCGATTCTGTAGGGATGGACCTCCTCAAGTCTGCAGGACATAGAGACGCTCTGGGGGGGGGCTGGGCTGTAGGAAAGAGCTTGGTGGGGGTGGGAAGTGGGGCTGGGGAAAAGAGGGAGCATAGCAGAGGACAGTGTGCTCATCTGCAGGCTATTCTTTCCTCGCAGTGATCTCTGAAGTCTAGTGGCTGAGCTGTTTTCCTTCGTCTCGTATGGGTGAAGGTGAATTTTTAAATTCCCTTTTGCTTGGCATGTGAACTGTTGCTCAGAGAGAATTCTCCTTCCCAGGGGTGTGGTTCTGTAGGTGCCCATAACCATTATCTCGGTGTTTTCTCCTGTGTAGGTAATTGACTATAATGGGGAGAGGACATTAGAAGGCTTCAAAAAGTTCTTGGAGAGCGGAGGTCAGGACGGGGCAGCTGCTGATGATGTGAGTAACATTAATACAGTGCTCTGGGCCTTCAGAATGCGGAGCATGGGTCAGGTTTGGTGCTGGGCTTGAGCCCTCAGCCCTAAATGAGACCCTGGGTTATGTGGCAGGAAGGGGTGCTGGTGGTGAACAGAAGTGCCCACGCCATAAAATGGGCCATGTTGAGTTGCAGCCCAGCTGGCTGCTGGCCTGATGGGCTCCTTTGGGTGTGAAATGAATGTTCTTGGGAGGCTTAAGCACCAATGCATGGGAACTGTTGATATTCACCTCTAAGCTGACACAAGTGGTCTCTGGTGGTTGTGCAAACTGCTGGAGGCTTGTTCTTTGTTGAGAACTCCTGCTCAGCACCTGGAACCTGGGCAGGATGCTGACCATTACACATGGGGTAATGTTGGAAGCTCCTCACCTGCTGGGGTTGGGAGGGTGTTAGAGCTGCAAGTACCAGCTTCCAGGGGTTTCTAGTCCTTAGTGTCCTGAATCCAGAGCCCTGGTGGAAGTCTCTGGGCATTTTGTTCACCTGGCAGCAGAGACCATTGAACAGATGAGATGCTGTTCTCTGCTTAGTTTGGATCTGCCTAATGTGCCAGAAACCAGTAGCTGTCTGTAACCTGTACAGGATCTGGAGGATGTGGAGACGGATGAAGAAACAGACCTTGAGGAAGGAGATGATGATGAGCAGAAAATCCAAAAGGATGAATTGTGAAGACTGATCTACAGCACCCCAAAAAATCAGACACTAAATTGGCTGCTGTTATGCAGCCCTGTGAGGCAGAAACCCATTAAGATTTAAAGCAGAAGGTGAATGACTGGGAAATCCAGGGATTGGCGTTTAAAGTAACACTTTTCCCCACTTGCCCGTACACTTTCTTTTCTTTCTTTTCACTGTTGAGAAGGGATCTCACTAGGTAGCCAGCCCAGCCTGCTGGGCTCATTTTTTTTATTGTGATGTACTTTTTTGTACACAGCTTTTGTTTGATGTATTCTATTCTTCTGGGT
The DNA here is from genome assembly GCA_033439905.1 of Ceryle rudis. Taxonomy (NCBI): domain Eukaryota; kingdom Metazoa; phylum Chordata; class Aves; order Coraciiformes; family Cerylidae; genus Ceryle; species Ceryle rudis. The sequence continues at coordinate 7,668 of JAAGNO010000267.1, forward strand.
AGAAGCAGATTGTGAAGCGGTAGCACGAGTTCAATGGCCCAACACTCTGGAGCCTTGCCACTAACATCTTCCAAGAAAGCTTTTTTTTCTTTTTTTTTCCTTTTCAAACTAAAGCCTGTAGTTGATTTCTGCACCCAGCAGGGTCCTTAATGGCCTCAGCCCTTCTTCCTTGGCATCAGCCTTCAGTGTAGGGGATGGGGCAGCTGGCTGATGGCCCCTTCCTGGTGAAAGGGGTATATGAAGGTGCTTCTCTTCATGCTGGCCAGATGTTTCCTTTCCCCTCTGCTTTGACACTTGGAGATGACTATTCCAGACACCTGGAAGGGTGGAATACTGTGTGCACTGGCTGTGGCAGGCTCAGAGGGTGGAGGTGGTCTCAACAAGACCTAGCTGTGCTGCCATCCTTTCGATCAAATGCGAGACTTGCAATCCCTTTCCATGTGTTATTTTGAGTGGGTTGACCAGGTGGGTGGTGTGGGAGGGCCCGATGAAATAGATCTAACAGGACACTTGCAATTACTGGGTTTTGGGGAGGAACTTGACCAGGGGAGTGCCTCCAAGGCCTGAGCTGCATCAGGCTGGTTCTTGGCATTCTGCTACAATAACATTGGAACTGAATTTGTTGGCCAAATAAAGCTGAGATTTTAATACTATTATGTCTCTGGTTTTTATCAGAAGAGATTTGAACCTGCCCAGAAAGAGGATCAGAGTTCTAGGATGGTTCTCAAGGGAGATGTTTGAAACTTTATCAAACTTTCACTAAATACCACATTTGTGAGAGAAACTGACCTCCCTGGACACTTTCAGTTCTGCAGGTGGCTTCTGAAGAAGCTTGTATTGTGTAATCTCTCCAGGAGAAGCACGTGAAGATGACAAGTGCTGTCCAGGATAAACCACCTTGAGTGTGCAGAGAGCCCCTCTTAGCAGGGAGCAGACCCCGACCTGGGCTCCTAGAACAAGTGGCTCCACTTGCCAGCTGGCTGGAGGTGAGGGCAGAGTGGAGACCTGGCTGCTCTTGAGCAGTTCACCCAGGAATTTGCCAGCCAGGAAGCCTGGGGCTGCCTGCGCCTCAGGCACGTGAGCCCTGAGCTATGCTGCTATTTCCAAACCAGCCACTTACCCATGGAAATATTTTTGTAAGAAAATATGCTATAAATGTCACACAGGAGGGCACGAAGCTGGAGGGCAACTGGGGAGAACTCCTGGTCTCTCTGAGGGAGAGTGCACAGGGTGGTAGAACAGGACTGTTGTACAATGTCTGCAGCTCCAGCCTTCTGTGGTTCCCCTGGGAACGGAGCCTGGGCTGGGTCCTGGGTGTGCACAAACCGTGGGCACTGGGGCTGAGCAGGCACCACCTGCCTGAGATCAGGAAATGGTGTTTGCTGGCACAACAGCCCCTGTGCTCTGGGGTTTGTCACGGTCACCTGTGGTTACGTGCAGGAGGCATTCTGAAGGTGCTTCCCTCTGGGACTGTGACCTCCCCTGGCTGAAGGCAGGCAGGGGACTTGCTGGTGGCCTGGCCCAGCCACTGTGGCCATACCTGCAGAGCAGGCAGCGCTAGCAGTGGGTGCTGGGGCTGGGTGGCAGCAGCTGCCTGGGTTGGGGTGGTGGAGGGGAGAGTTATTGTGAGCAAGACCTTCTGATGGAAATTGCTGGCGAGGACTTGATGCGGAAAGGTCCATTTTGTGGAGCTGGTTAAAGTTGGTCCATTGTTGTGGAGCTCTGCAGTGGTTCTGCTCTGTTCATGGTCTGAGATGTGCCCTGCTTGGTGCAGGCAGTTCTCAGGGGTGGCTGACTGAGCTGCTGGCCCCTGGGGGCTCAGGACCAGGGTCTGCTGTAGAAGGGGCGGAATGAAATGTCAAACTAATACGGGACAGGGATGTTTCCTGACACACCTCCCTGGACAGTCCCCATCAGCGTGAAACAGGACAACATGCTTACGGGTCTGGAATGACTGAGCTTTGATGGGAAAAAGCAGGGAGGAGCAGTGGTTGCTTGAACCCTCGATGGAGCTGAGAGAGTCCTCTGTGGTAGATGGTCCATTTTGGGCCTTTGACAGCTACAGCTGGAGAGTAAGGAGAGCAGGGTCTGTCTGGTGGTGGTGCTGTTCTTCAGCTGTTCTGAAGCTGCTTTGTAGAAACCTGCCCTGGTTCCAAGTCTGGAGTAGGACATTGAACACCATGGACGGACAGTGTAGGCTTCTAGTGCCTGCACTAGGAGCACCAACCAGCAGCACCTCTGTCCTCACAAGGGCACCGATGACACCTCCCACCCTGGTGGTGGTCTCCATGCTCAGCCGAACGCTGCCTCACAGGCCTGCTGAGCAGCACAGCTCATTCTGCTCCTTTCTAGTCGTCTGACGCAACTACAGGAGAGTGACTTGGCTCTGGACATATTTGGCGCTGTATCTCAAACACGTCCACGTTGCACTGGCTGGTGGGTACAGGACTGGATGCTTCCCTTTGCCTGGAGATCGTGTGCGTGTCCTCTCCCTGGCACACGTGTGTGCAGGTGCAGGTGTCAGGGCTGGCTGCTGGGAAGTTCTGTTTTCAGGCCTTTGGGCTCCTCTGAAGGGCTGTCTAGGCAACAGCAAGAGCAGACTTGACCCCTTGGATGGGGCCATCAACAGGTGGGTGGTAAGATGAGACACCAACTTCTGCCCAAAAGTGGGAGGCTGCGGGCCCAGGCGGCTCGATTACGGAGTGTCACAGCAAATACTATGAGCTGCATGTCCTCAAAATAGCCCCCAGCAGCCTATATAACGCGGTGCCTTGGAGAGCCATCAGTCCTGGGCCCAGCGCCCGCGGGTGAACGGCATGTGCCCGGCACCACCTCCCGTATGCGGCACGGGAGTGTAGGGAGAGCCTGACGGCTCCGCTTCCCTCCCTGGGGACACAGTGACAGGCGTGGAGGGTGCGCAGGGTGCAGGTGCCATCCCAGCACCGTGGTGAGGAGGGACCCGACGGGCAGAAGAGGAGAAAGCAGCACTTCAAGGACAGCAAGTGGTGGGCCTGAGCTCTGAGCAACTCCAGCTGCTCCTGCAGCTGCCCACCCACACCTCAGCTCCTCCTTCTCCTTCTCCTCCTCCTCTGCAGCGGCTGAAGGCTGCAAATCAGCATGAGGGACTATTACCCATCCTCAGTGCCCCAGTATGGCCGGTACGCCCGGAGACTGAGAGCCTCACGCACTGTGCACTTCCCCAATGACGTCGTCTTTCAGGACCACATCAGGGAGGGGGATCTGGAGCAGGTGGGCAGGTTCATACGTGCCAGGAAAGTGACGCTGGACACCATCTACCCTTCTGGTGAGTGCTGCCAGGGCTGGCAGAGCTGGCGGCATGGCTAGCTGGGCGGCAAGGGAGACGCGAGGCAGCTGTGCAGCCACAGCCAGGATGTGGGCCACCTTGGTAGGGCGGCAGGTTGGAATCAAGTTGTTCTCCTCCCTAAGGAGCAGCGGTGTCCCCAGCATTGCCTTGCAGGGCCCAATGCCTGTGCCCCAACACCTCCCCTCCAACATGTGCTCAGCGTACACTGGGGGAAGCGGGGAGCTTGCCCCTGGGTCCCTTCAAGGTACAGCGGTGCACGTGCAGTATGGTAGGACCGAAAGAAGCAGCAGCGAGCACCGACTGGGCTGAGGAGCTCTGGATGGCATGAGGGGCTCCTGCCCCCACCCTGGTCTGGGGGAAAGGTGGGGAGAAGCAAGGCTCTGCTTTTGTCCCTGGCTCTGGCTTCTCCTCCCAAGTGCTGCTCTTTGCGGACATGCAGCGCTTCTGTCTGCGGGGAAGGCACCGTGTTGTGTCTGTACCAGCCTCACCAGCAGCTCTTCACGGAATGCCTTGCTCTGTACTGCCTGGGGCACAGCCCAGGTTTGTCCCTTTCCTGCACTTGGCTTCAGCTTCTGCTGTCACATGGTCACAGAGACAGGATCTCAAATGACCCCGGGCTTCCTCTTGCCCACACTGGTTGCTTCATTACTTGCTCCACAAGGAGCTTCCAGAATGCGGACAGAGCAGGGCTCCGGAGACTCTTCTCATGTCCCCATGAGAGCCCTGGGACAGGCTGCCAGCTGGGGGCTCTGCAGGGGGACAGAAGCACAGCATGGTAGGGGTTCGAATGGACCTCTACAGATCATTGAGTCCAACCCCCCTGCCAGAGCAGGGTCACTTGGAGCAGGTCACCCAGGAACAGACCCAGGCACCTTTTGAAAGTCTCCAGAGACAGAGCTCCCCACCCTTAGCGTGGTCTGGTGGGGAGGTGGGTGCTGCACCATCTTAGAGAGGGTATTTGTGCTGTAGAAGGGGAACAGAAACCCACGGCTGCTCCTCTTGCTTCCTCAGCCCTTGTTTCTTTCCCCAAACTCATCACCCTGGTAAGGAGGGTTTGCCAGCCCCGCTGTGTTTGCTGTCCAGCTGTGGACAACCTGCCCTTGTGAGCTCAGTACGAAGACCCCTTCCCCAGTCCAGGGCTAACAAATCTTTTCCTTCCAGGCATGGCAGCCCTCCATGAAGCTGTGCTTACTGGAAACCTGGACTGTGTCAAGCTCCTGGTGAGATACGGGGCGGACATCCACCAGAAGGATGAGAACGGGTGGACGCCGCTGCACATGGCCTGCAGTGACGGCTACGCTGACATAGCCAGGTGAGGAGCACCTGGCCCGGGACACTCCGGCCCCCACAGCCGCAGCCAACAGCGACCGGGCTGGAGCCCGGGCCGTGCAGCTCGGCACGGCCGCGCCTGGGTGTCACCGGAGCGGGGCCCAGGGAGGGGCCGCCCGCAGGCCCCGGGCTCAGCCCCCCATCTCCTGCAGGTACCTCATCTCCCTCGGGGCCAGCCTGGAGGCCACC